>SSNR01000124.1:44610-61491 GCA_006937965.1 Callopanchax toddi | reverse complement strand
GGGGGGGGGGGGGGGGGGGGGGGGTCGCCCAGAAAATTGACAGGTAAAATAGGGGTCCCTTGGAAAAAAAGGTTGGGAACCACTGCTTTAACAGACCACACAGTCTGCAGTGTGAGAGGAACTGGTCCATCACTACATTCACTCACACTGGTAATATAACTAGATTGATATTTATTCAGTTAGTTCTGTTAATTAGCTTTATTTGGTTACGCTTGTAAATTAGGCTGTATGAAGATGTACATCGTAACAAAGGTTATTTATCAGGGATCTTTGCTCTTACATTTTTTTTGTCTTGGTTGATCTTAAAGCTATTCAGAGCCCAGATTTCAAATTTAGAACTTTTTCTTAAGTAGTGTTATAATATAAGCATCTTACGAGTGACGACTTTTCTCTTTTGCTTTTTATTCTACTGCATCTAGTTTTTATTGTAATACAGTTGATTTAGCAGAAAGCTAATGTAAAGACAGGCTGGACCGCTGGTGGACTGAAATGCATCAGTGTTCAGGTTCATGTTGAAATTATTGGACAGGAAATATTAATCAAACTAAAATAAAGTAGAAAAATGTCTCCTCTTCAGTCACTAGTGATCAATATATTGATCCAATCACTCAACACTAGGATTAGTTTTTTAATCTCATCAGCTGTTCTGAATGTTTAACCACATAGAGGAGTCTGACTAATATTAAACATACAAATATAGAAAAGTTGTCTCATCTGATATTCTGTTTAGTCTTGAGTAAAAAGCAAAATACTATAATGTACTATGATGCTTTCTTTAAATATTTCACCAGAACCACTCAGAACCTTTGGATTTCTGGAGTATTTATCAATGAGTTAAATTCTTATTTTAGCCTCAGAGTTTGTATATTTTCTGAAATCTGAGGTCAATTTCAGCTCAAAAATAAGCTGTGGTTGGTTCTGTTTGTATCTCAAAGGGAAATAATTTAAAAAAATATCAAACCATCAGTGAAACAAGAAAATACACTTAAGTTCAAAGTCTGTTGATTAAAATGGAACATCTGTGGGAGAAAACAGGGATTCCACTTGTTGTTTCTGTCATTAATGTTGCTTTCTTTTCCTCATTATTCTTGAGCTCTTTCATCCATTGCAGCTCTCTTTCTCTCAGTCGATTATAGCTACACAGAGCCCGGAATATAAGAGTTGTTTTAACAAACAGGAACAACAATATGTTAGAAGTCAATGTAGAGATGGATTGTGAGATGTTTTTAGGGGAAGGAGGAGTGACCAGTTTCCAGAGTTCGTTCTTCCAGTTAAAGTCAAAGCAGGGGGACGGTTGCTGGTCGGATTTAGAGCCAGTAACAATAGACTGGACTTCCTGTGTTTTGTGTTACAGTGCAGTTGCTGTTGAGTTATGGCGCTGACCCCAACCAGAGGGACAGTCTGGGGAACACTCCTCTACATCTGGGTAAGACCACCCTCCTCATGAAATCCATAGAGATTGTGTTGTTTATTTGAGCTGCTCCGTCTTTGATTTGGTAGAAAGTGAAGGAAGTGTTGACGTGTTTTTGTGTCGTTGATTCCAACCCGTGTTCCTGCAGCTGCCTGTACCAACCACGTGCCTGTAATCACCACACTGCTGAGAGGAGGTGAGTCTTCAGTCTAATTGTTGTTAATTGGTTACAAAAAAATGGAAGAAAAGTCTAGATTTCCCCTCAAACATGAATATTGTTAATAGATCTCCATCGAGATACAGCCTTCAGTCAGTCCAAATGAAATGTTCACAAACATTTAACATCGCAGTTACTGTAGGCCCATAACATTTTTATACTGGTGCATTTTTAATAAATGGGCCAGTTTACCAGGTTTTGATGTCTTTCTCGTTGAAGAGCAGTCGGTGATCTTCTCTGTATGATTTGAGATGAAGAATCCAACGTTATGTTTCAAGCAGCTGCTGTGTGTTTACACTGTTCCTTCCAGAATGCATTCAAGACCGGTTTCAACTCTGAGACACTAGCTATAACCTGAGAGGAACCCATGTTTATCAGAAAAATCAATTCAGAACAAATACAAAAAGTAGATGTGTCTCAGTCAGAGGAATAGATTTATGGAATAATCTGGATAATACATTAAAAAACTCTGTATCTGTAAATGCATTAAAAAAAAAGTTTAAGTCAAATGTAATTAACAATTATGCGCACTAGAATTAAAATATATATTAACTCTTATGTACAACTGTCCTCAGATATAATTGATTTGGTAAAATGTATGTGTGACAACTATAATGTAATTAGCAAAATATCAACTTTTTTTTTCTCATTTTGATTAATTGTAAAAGGATGTATGCTAGTTGCATGAAGTTGTTAAAAGGTTTGGCTCTAGAAAAGTGTTTCACTTCAGCCAAACCATTTTCAGTCATTGTTTTTGTTTAAGTTTCAAGTATTGAAGCTGAATTTTCTTGTGCAAAGACATTTGTGTATTGACTGAAATAAACTTATCATTCATTCACTGTTATTTCTGCTTTTATTTAGGGGAGGCAGAATATAGACATTTTTAGCTTTAAACATATAAATCAAGACTTTGTTATAATTTAAACTATAATATTTTCTTCACTATTTAGCATGTTACAGAGCTGAAACAATGAATTATTTGACTAATTTGATTACAAAGGAATCCTCATGACAGAACTAGTAAAACCAAGGCGTTGTTTAGACCATGTGACTGCTCAGTGATCACACCACAGAGACATGTATTACCTACATGTCCAGACTTGTAATGCTTTAAAAATAATCTCGTTGAACAGGTTCTGCTTTGAGATTAAGTTAATTTAACAAAGGTTAACATATTCTTAAGTAAGGAGTCGGGGAGTTGTTCTGTGATTTTGTATATCTCAGCTGGTGATGAGGAACTTGTCTGCCTTCAGACTGATTCAGTGGGAATAAATTATCCCACAAGAACTAATGGAGAGTTTTGGATAGTTGAAGAACAAGCTGCTGTACTCACTCAGGCAGACAAGAGTTTTCAGTCTCACCTCTGCGTACCTGTCCAGACTTTATCACCTTTTAACAACAAAAGAAAAGCCACTGAGTCGATAACATCCTGAAGTCTCCTTCCTGGACTGAGCTGTGAGAGCTGGTGGCTGATATCTTTTTAAAATAAAGAAGAATGTTCTGAAAAGTGTTTTAATTACTAAATGGGCTGAATAATAATAGATCTTTAGCAGCTTCCCAGCATAAACAGGCTGCATGGTGGTGCAGTGATTAGCACTGTTGCCTCGCTGCAAGAAGGTCGCAGGTTCAATCCCAGCTGAGTCCTTTCTGTGCGGAGTTAGTATGTTCTCTCCATACATGCATGGGTTTTCTCCAGTGTCCTCCACAGATCACAACATGCCTGATAGGGTGATTGTTAATTTTTGTAAGTGGCTTAAACATAAACCAGCACATAAGAGTGAACGTAGATCGTTAGAGAGAGAAGAGCAACTTTTAACAGGAGATGTTGGGAACACCTGGTGTTGTACATTTATGTACTCAATGAATTGATGTGTTATTTGGTAAATATTTGACTGCTGAAGCCCTGTTACTGAACAATGCTACCACACTATTTCCTTCAGTTAAAAACAGCCCAACAAGAAAAATACAAGTGAACATTCAGGTCCCCCAAAACATTTCTGAACTGATTTAAATCACTTGGTGCACTTTTGCAGTGGATAGTGTAGCACACCCCTCTGACATTAATAACATAATGTTGGATGAAGTGACTGAGATTACAACTGTGGGAAATTAACTGATGCTTTAACAACATATGAGCATCAGGAATAAGTCTGATTTAATTATTAACACCCCAGTACATATCAAAATTATTAAATAAAAAATCCACATGAATCGGTTTGTCTAAATTTGTAACATTTTATGGTGCGTTTAAGTACATCTCACAAATTTAAAGATATGATTTAAAATGGCTATATTTATTGTTCTACCAGTAAAATGTGAATTAGATATTCAGAATGTTTTATTGTAAAGAACATAACCACAATTTAGTCAATATCTAAGTTTTCAATATGTAAAAGAGAAATTTCTCACTGCTTCCCCTCAGGAGCCCGTGTGGACGCCCTTGACCGAGCAGGCAGGACCCCGCTACACCTAGCACGCTCCAAATTGAACATTTTGCAAGAGGGAGAATCACGCAGCTTGGAGACCCTGAGAGGAGAAGTCTTACAGGTTCAGAAGGCCTTAACGTTTCTACTTTGTTACATCAAAATTTAGATCTTTGATATGAATAGTGTTGAATGTTTCTGCATTCTGTTTGTCTCCTTCAGATTATTCAGATGCTTCGTGAATATCTGAATCTAATGGGTCAGAGTGAAGCTAAAGAAAGGCTGGAGCACATTTCAACACAACTGCAGCACACACGCACTAGAGAGCAGGTGAGAATTACACACTCTCAAAAGTTTAATGGTACAGCTGTAATGTATTTGCTGCTGTTTATGTTTACCTATGAATACATGGTTTTCGGTTTTTCTTCCAGGTGGATGAAGTGACAGATTTACTGGCCAGCTTTACGTCACTCAGTCTGCAGAAACAGAATCTGGGTGATAGGTAGAATTTAACTGTATATAGAGGAAGTCTTGGGGCCCAGCTGTAAGTCCACATTCTGAACCCTCAGGCTGATAAATCTGCCCCCAAACCACATGTTTAAATAAAGCACAGCTCATCTTGTTATTCTAACCAAGCATTTACCAACTGTTGCACTAATGAAGGATTGTATGTGCTTTGTTTTTGGCATGATCCCTTGGTTCAACTGGATACCTTAATGTTTTTGAAGTGCAGTTAGAAATGGGAAGACATCTCCTTAGAGAGGAACACATTGAGAAGAAAATGTGGAATAGTGAAATACAGTGGGACCCTGGCTCTTTTATTGTGTGAGAGAGAATTAGATGTTAAATGTGTGTCTATGTGCTTTCTTGTTCAATTTTTGCCTTCTATTATTGAAATGTACTGTGATAATTATAAAACAAATTATTTAACTGATGTATTTTTTGTTTGCTTATCAAATGTGTCTTATACTCTGTTGCCTTATTTTTTTATTATGTTTTTGTGAACTGTACTTTAAAGGTTTTGCTGTTGTTGGAAATTTGATATGAACCAATAAATTGATGTCTTTGGCTGTTTATGGCGTTCTGTTTTTGATGCAGTTTATATATATATAAGTATATGTATAAGATATATACACTTTGTTCACGTTAATGTCAAATACCTTTTTATTTTGAGCTTTTATGAATGTAAATAGAACATATTCATGTCTTCCAAGCTGATTGGCTACGTTGCCAAAGCCCCGCCTCCTTCCCCCAGACGTTTTGTTGTCTGCCGATAATAAAGATGGCGACCGGCCCCGCGTAAACCGGAGATCCCATTGAGGTAGTAAAATTTAATAAAATGCAGTATTCTTCTCATTCTGGTGTCTGTAAATAACATATGTTATTAACACAAAGAAGATAAAAAATTCTGGATTGTTAAATACATTCCTGCCGCAGTGTTAATACACTTAGAGCGACCGCGGCCTAGCTCCTAAGGGACAGCCTCGGTGTTTCCTGACGCACCTTCACCGATGAGCTCATGGGAAACCTGGGGGACTTAGAAATGTTGGAGCTTGAGTGTCAAAGTGAGAAAAGAAGGGGGTGTGTTTACGAAAGTAGGCGGGAATGCATTTAGCCCTAGTTTGCAGGTGACAGACTGAAATCCTAACGCTGATAGTATTATTCCTGAAGCTTTGTCCACTTTTGAGTCCGTTCAGGTTACTAGTAGCATCCATCCTTCAGAGTCCCAGAATAAAAGTACCTGTCTGCACAGAGGGCTCTCAGAAATGTGTTGGTTTTCATTACTCTCAGTTGATTTTGGTCGAAAGGAATCTCTCTTGTTTAATAACTTGCTTCTATTTACTGGTGTATCTTTTATACAGGTACTGACCACAGCATCCAAAGACAAACGTGTTGAGGAAATCATGGCATATGAAGAATTAAAGGGTAAAAAAGCATTGAGGTTTTCTCTCTTTGGCTGCGATAAATGTATGAGTTCTCTGAAATGCAGTGACGACCTAGCCTAGTGAACTAGACCATCAGATCTGCTCATAGTCTGGCTTGCCAGGCTAGTGATGACCAGCTACTGACCAACAAAAGGTGGGATAAGGTGTGTTTGTGTGGGACAATGTCAGTCAAAACATTCTGACATCAAACTTAAAAACAATCACAGTCAGACTGTGCATGTTATAAACTAAGCTTTCAAATTCCCAAGTACTTAAGTGTTTTAATTTAGACGACACATCATGTTGTTTATACTGGTCTTTGTCCTTTTATTATAGCTTTTTGCATGTGTTCTTGTTGAAACTGACTTTTTGTCAGTGAGCTACTACTGCTGCTGAATATTCCAAAGGAACCTCCCTGAGGGATTACTAAAGTTTTATCCATCCATCCATCAATAACACAGTTTCTAGGTTGTCACTACATTTATATTCATGCACAGACTGAGCACTTCAGAAGTAAAACAGAGCCAATCCAACACCAGAAGTCGTTAATATTACACACTAACTCCAAACTAATGTCACCTTGCCAAAGATATTCTTATTTCTATACTATTAGCTCGAGCATACAGCATCACACATGGGTGTTTTGTTTTAGATATGGGGGTGGACGGAGGCCTCGTGGCCGGTCGTAGTCAGAGAGAGAAGAGGAGGTCGTACAAGGATCTGCTACGGGAGGAGGAGGAGATGGCTGCTGAGGTTCGAAAGTCATCTAAGAAGCGGCCAAAGGTAAGTGTAATCCTTGATGCTGATGCTCCGTACGAAGGTAGAGGTGAACCTGTGTTGTGTTCATGCTCATCAGGATTCAGAGTTTTTCATGATGGGTGGCGAACTGCACAAAAAGAAGAAGAAGCATGGTGATGACTATTATTACATGGGTGAGATGATGCAGTGTTTATTGAAAATTTTACTTTTATAATTTTCTGATTAATAAATGTTCTTTTGTTTTTTTTGTTTTTTTCAGACCACGATGGGTCTGGTCCACCTCCCCACAAGAAAAAGCACAAGTCTGTCGACCGCTCGCCTCCCCTTTCCTCCCCCTCCTCATCACACCCAACAGATACAGCAATGGGCCTCCTGCAGGCCATCACCTCCCCCCTGGCCACTGGTTCAGACCCCAGCCCCCATTTACACAAGAAACCCTCCTATCCGTCTTTCTCCTCACACTCCTCCAAAGACCGGAAACGTGAGGGTGGCAGCAGCAGCGGAGGTGGAAGCAAAGGGAGCCATTCCTTCTCACTCTCCCGCCCCATGTCTTCATCATCATCTTCCTTCAAAAAGCACTCCTCCTCTTCTTCAAAGTCATCCCTGTTTCACGGCGGAGCTCCCAAAGAGGAGCCTCTGACTTTACGTGAGGCCGACGGGCTGAAGATGAAGCTCATCATGTCGCCAGAGAAAGAGGAACCAGAGAGCTTCCCGATAACGCCACACTCATCCAAAAGTGGTGTGAAGAAGGAGAAGGACAGAGAGAGGATGCAGCCGTCAAAGTCACCAAAGAAGAAGCTGCAGCAGAGCAGAGACCCGCTGCCTGTGGTGGGGAAGGAGGTGGAGGTAGAAGGTAAAAATAAACCTGGATGTTTCAGCAGGTTTTGTTATGACATAGAGTACAGTTAGTTTAGACTTTTATAACATGACGTTCTGTTGGGTTCTTGACATCCTTAAAAAGTTAGAATTTTAATGGGCTATTTATAAGTTTTAGAAGTACTTGAGATTCTTACAAAATGCTTAAAATTGTAACAAAAAACAAAAAGGAAGTGAAGTATTCATTTGAGCTAATGTGTTCTGTGTTGGATGTGTAAACCGTCACTAATGTCAGGTGATGGAAAACCTAGAAACCCCTCCTTGAATGTTTGAGTTTTATTTAACAGTGGTGTGAGAGCACAGTGATTAGAACTTGTTCTTGTTTAGGTCATTATGGAGGCGTCATGGGGGATGACAGCTCCTCGTCTGGGGGAGAACTGGAGGCTGGTGAACTGGTTATAGACGATTCTTACACACACTTGTCAAAAAAGAAGAAAAAGAGCAAGAAAAGCAAGAAGAAAAAGGACAAAGAGAAAGACAGAGACAAGGATAAAAGTGGGAAGGACAAGAAGCACAGCAAAGGCTTCGGAGGTGAGTTCATGTTTGAATCAAAAAGTTCAGTCTTTTCATTTTTTGAAGGTTGACAATGTATTTTTTGGGATTTATGTCCTTTTTATTTCCTGGGAGAGCGTGTGTGTTTTCTGTCACTATCGAGGGAGACAGGCTGCCTCACTGGTTACACTGGGAGTAAACGGCATGTCAAATTCAACATTTCTTTAACAGAACTATGATGAATAAATTCACTCTGATTCTTCTATCAGAGATCTCATTAATATCAGAACAAATGAACAGGTCTTACAGATCATTAAACCCAGTCAGCCTCTGTTGCCACGGTAACCTAGTCACACTCAAAAAGAGCCTTCTAAACTATCGATTTCTGCTCAGCAAAGCAGTAAATGTCACTTTGTAGTTCAGCCCCTTTATTTTCGTGGGTTTTCTTTTTTCTTTTTACAAGACTCATCAAGAAGCCACAGCCACTCCCATCCTACCATCACCCACAGTGCTGTTGGTCCAATGTACGCTATGAGCAAACCCATCGCTCCACACCACCAAGGCAGCGATGGAACAACAGAGAAGAAGAAGAAGAAAGACGATAAAGACAGAGAGAAGCACGAGAAGGACAAAGAAAAGGTAAAGGGCCGTTCAGTTCTTATTAATGTCATCCTTTATTTTATCTTCATAATTAGTTTTTCCTCTTCTAGTCCAAGAAGAAGACCACAACAGCATATCAGGTGTTTTGTAAAGAATACAGGGTCAACATAAATGCTGAACAACCAGGACTTGGTGAGCAAAGGTTTAATGTACATAAAAAAATCATTTGTATTGAGACCAACATTGTTTTTAATGATAGCAACCATGTTTTCTTTTAAAGATTTTGGTGAGCTGAGCAAGAGGCTGGCTGAAGTGTGGAAGGCCATGCCAGAGAAGGACAAACTGGTCTGTTTGATCCTGTTTCATTTCACAGGTTTAATTATGGTGGCCTATTAGAATCTCATAATCAAGTCCCAGATTATTAATACCACATGAAAAAACTTCTTTGATGTTGGAAAGCCTTTTGTGAGAAAAAGTCAAAGTTTTCATAAACTCACAAGAATAAAATTATATTCTCTGATGTTGTAAATTCATAAGTCTGCAAGGAAAAACTTTCAGGAATGAAGTTTTAAATGTTCTAGAAAACACTGCTCACACATTGTGGTGGAGCGTTGAATGATGCTTGTGTGTGTGTGTGTATGTTTCAGGTCTGGAGGCAGAAAGCTCAGTATCTGCAGCACAAACAGAACAAAGCTGAGGCCACAACAGTGAAACACAAGACCTCCAGCGATGCTAAAAGCAAAGGTAACTCTAAACTCATTTCCTCTCGGCTCCTTTTCTCCTCATTTTGATTCGTTGCTTTATAAAATAATGTTTTGTCATCAAAGTTGTAGGAACGGCAGCGGGGGTGGTGTCACCCACCAGAACACCTGGCACCATGTCCCTGTCTCCAGCTCGAATCCCGGATGTTGATCCCATTGATGCAGCGGCTCACCTACAGCTGCTAGGGGAATCCTTGTCTCTGATTGGCCACCGGCTGCAGGAAACAGAGGTCAGTTCTGTAATGATCAAACTCCAGTCAAGGTTTCCCGTGAACCTCCACGTGACTCCTGTTCTGCTGCGTTTAGGGGATGGTGGCGGTCTCTGGGAGCTTGTCAGTCCTCCTCGACTCCATCTTGTGCGCGCTCGGCCCGTTGACCTGTCTCACAGCACAGATACCCCAGTTAAACGGATGTCCTCGAAACGTCCTGGTACAGCATTAGGATTTTACTAACTTTATGTTACCTGCTTGATTTCTTAATAATCCTGAATATTTATTCAGTATTCCTAAAAACCATTCTGTTTTTCTGCCAGTCAAACACGTTGGACAACATCGCCTACATCATGCCTGGGCTGTGAGTCCTGAATGTGGAGGAATGTGAAGTCATCTCATTTAACTGAAGACCTGAGAGACCCCAGGACTTTAACTTAAGCTACCACTTGGCATCTAGAAGTCTGGGTGTTTCTAGTATCAACATGTTTTTAAAGTGTCTTTTTAGAGAAATGCCTCTTAATTTTCTACTGGCTGTATTTTTTATCTCCAACATTTTACTGGACGTCTTTTTGACGCCTCAGCTACTGTTTCTGTACAGCAGTGTGTTTTAGGAATGATTGTACTGGATGAATGTTTGTGAGCCACTAAGTGGAATTTAAAGGATCTTTCAGCCATAAAATGTGTTTCTGTGTAAAAATGATCAATTCTTACCATCTTACCTGAATAGCATCAGTTTAGGACTGATATGCTAACGGCTAACCTGAAAACAGCTCATATTAAAGAGTGGTTTTAGGCAGTTTTCACATAGGAAGTGTTGGATCCCCACAGGGGCTACATTATTGACCGATTTATAAAATGACATTTTGGAAATTTGATCTGTTTTAAGGTTGCAGCAACACTTTAAGCTTGGCTAATTAACCATTAGCTCATCGGTCCTGTTGGATGCAAACTAAATTTCTCCAAACAGCTCATTCTAGAAGCTACAATAGGTATAATAGTTATTTAGAAATTTGATACAGAATCTCATCAAAATGGCTAAAAGTTAATTTAAGTTGCTGTGATGCCACGTTAGTGTAAGGTAATACTGCTCACACCTGCTTAGGTTTTTATTTAGTGTATAAAGTACTGGTTTTATATGGTTTACATTGTGTCAAATATTTAGATTTGAGTGTCAGAGAATATAATGTAAAAATGACTTGGTGTCTAAATGAAGAGGTTCTGAAACCATCAGTTCAAGGCTGATCATTAAACATCTGCCGGTTTTATCAGGTTTCCTTCTCACTGATTGTTTTTGTGGATCATTTTTTATGATCAGTCATTTTTATGATTGTCATGAACATGGTTTAGGATTCAAGTTAAAAATGGGATCAGTTTGGAAACATGCACAGCAGACCGATATGACGTTACCTTTTGATTTGATGCTTGGCCTCAGGCCACTTTCACAGCATTTTAGCATCTGGCTCATCATGAAAGAGACGATTTTGCAGACAAGTAGGTCTAATCTGGACTTGTTACATTTGGGCATTTAAGCAGTTTGCATGATTGTGGCTTACATTTGATTCAGTCTGGAGTAAGGCTGCATCTATCCACATTAGCCTAAGTGGGAGCACAGACTGCTGGAATCCTAAAATCCCAGATTGGAACTGAGGACAGATTCTCTGGAACAAATTTTCCTGTTTTGTGCACAAGTCCTTTTCCACACTCCAAACATAAACTCAACCATTCCTCTGGTGTGATGATGAGCTCTACTTCTTTACTCTGCTCTTGTGGGATGTGGAGTGAATAACTATGCTCCGACTATCCACTGTCACCAGTAGTCCACTAAGCTGTCAAACACAGCACACAGTGAGGAGTTAGGAAAGGCTGAACCTTTGTGTGGTGAGTCAGGTGAGTCATCACAAGTAAAATACAACAGTCAGAGAAAACTTGACTGTTTTATTATCTTCTTTATGATTTCAACAATTTCATGATCAAAATTGCTGACCTTGTGCATTTCCTGTTCAAATACACATGAGAAGGATTAAGAGACATCGCTGCTCTGCTGCTGCTGGACTCCAGATATCTGCATGAATCCACTACACAACGGGAGTCTGAACACATGATGCAGGAGTTGGACTCATTCTATCAGTGATGTCAGCAACATGCAGCTTAAAGGAGTCAGTCACTCCTTTATTCAGTCATCAAAGTCATTCATGTTGACAGAATTATATATTCTTACACATACATATACACCTGTACCTATACATACATATATATGTACGTACACATATATACACATGAACACATACATGTATATGTACACATACTGTACAATGACTGAACAGCTTTAGACAGAAGCTAAAGCTTATATTATTACTGACTAACCCACTTACAAATCAAACATTCTATCATCATCAAAACTTTATTCCAGAGACATACGGTCCATAGTATGAAATAATAAAACAGTAAAAGAAACAGATAATATAATCCAACTGATCAGTCAAACATACAGCAGCTCCAGTGTTTCCAAAGTTTAGAAAAGAAGCAAGTTGAGCTGCATACTGCAGGCAACAGTGTGTATAAATGTCTCTATCGTCTGGCAGGTCAGCAGTGATGTAGTGCCCCAGATGTTTGACTTCATCATGGACCTGGATGACAGTGTCAGATAAGAAGAAATTTGGGGAAATGAGTTTATCCTCCTCCTCACTCCTCACAATCATAATGGTACTTTTCATTGAACTGTTTTTGATGTCAACGTCTAAACCGCACTGTGAGCAGATTCTTAATCATTGTTGCAAACCAGCACTGCATGGAGAGAAGATCATCTGATACATCAAATGATTTAAAACAACATCCCCAACCTGCTCCTCCCTGAACCGTCACCTTATCGTGGTGGAGGAGTTTGAGTGCCCTAACGATCCTAGGAGCTATGTTGTCTGGGGCACTTGTGCCCCTGGTAGGGTCACCCATGGCAAATTGGTCCTAGGGGAGGGGTGAGACAAAGAACGGTTCAGAAGACCCTTCATGGAGACACAATCAAAGAGTCTGAGTACCCGGCCCGGAGGGTTACCGGGGTCTCACCCTGGAGCCAGGCCTGGGGTTGGGGCCCGTGGACGAGCGCCTGGTGGCCGGGCTTTCGCCCATGGGGCCCGGCCGGGCCCAGCCCGAACCGGAGACATGGGCTCATCCAACTGTGGGCCCACCACCTGCAGGAGGAGAGTGAAGGGTCCGGTGCATTGTGGATCGGGTGGCAGACCAAGGCGGGAGCTTTGGCGATCCGATCCCCGGACGGGAAAACTGGCTATCAGGACATGGAATGTCACCTCTCTGGCGGGGAAGGAGCTGGAGCTTGTGGAAGAGGCTGAGCGATACCGGCTAGATATAGTTGGGCTCGCCTCGACACATAGCGTTGGCTCTGGAACCCGAGTCCTGGAGAGGGGTTGGACACTTTTCTTTGCTGGAGTTGATCCGGGTGAGAGGCGGAGGGCTGGGGTGGGCTTTCTGTTAGCCCCAAGACTCTCTGCCTGTATGTTGGGGTTTACCCCGGGGGACGAAAGGGCAGCTTCCCTACGCCTTCGGGTTGGGGAACGGGTCCTGTCTGTTGTTTGTGCTTATGCACCAAATAGCAGTTCAGAGTACCCACCCTTTTTGGAGTCTCTGGGACGAGTGCTGGATAGCGCTCCTACTGGGGACTCCATAGTCCTGCTGGGGGACTTCAACGCTCACGTGGGCAATGACAGCGTGACCTGGAGGGGCGTGATTGGGAGGAACGGCCCGCCCAATCTGAACCCGAGTGGTGTTCTGTTATTGGACTTCTGTGCAAGTCGCAGTTTGGCCATAACGAACACCATGTTCAAACATAAGGATGCCCATCGGTACACCTGGTACCAGGGCAGCCTAGGTTACAGGTCAATGATTGACTTTATAGTTGTATCATCTGACCTGAGACCGTATGTTTTGGACACTCGAGTGAAGAGAGGAGCGGAGCTGTCAACTGATCACCACCTGGTGGTGAGCTGGATCAGATGGCAGGGGAAGATGCCGCGCAGACCTGGTAGACCCAAACGTATAGTGAGGGTCTGCTGGGAACGCCTGGCAGAAGAGCCTGTCAAGATGGTCTTCAACTCCCACCTCCGGCAGAGCTTCGACCGCGTCCCGAGAGCAGTGGGGGACATTGAGTCCGAATGGGCCTTGTTCCGCTCTGCAATTGTTGAGGCGGCTGTTGCTAGCTGTGGTCGCAAGGTAGCCGGTGCCAGTCGTGGCGGTAACCCCCGTACCCGCTGGTGGACACCAGAGGTTAGGGGAGCCGTCAGGCTGAAGAAGGAGGCCTACAGGGCGTGGCTGGTCTGTGGGTCTCCAGAGGCAGCAGACAGGTACCGGCGGGCCAAGCGAAGTGCAGCAGTGGCAGTTGCCGAGGCAAAATCTCGGGCGTGGGAGGAGATTGGTGAGACCATGGAGAAAGACTATCGGTCGGCTCCAAAGAGGTTCTGGCAAACCGTCCGGCGCCTCAGGGGAGGAAGGCAGCAACTCGCTCACACTGTTTACAGTGGGGACGGGGAGCTGCTGACGTCAACTGGGGCTATAGTCGGACGGTGGAAGGAATACTTTGAGGAGCTCCTCAATCCCACCGACGCGCATTCCGAGGAGGAACCAGAGCTGGGAGACCTGGGAACGGACTGTCCAATCTCTGGGGCAGAAGTCGCTGAGGTAGTCAAACAACTACGCAGCGGCGGAGCCCCAGGGGTGGATGAGATCCGACCTGGGTATCTCAAGGCGATGGATGTTGTAGGTCTGTCGTGGCTGACACATCTCTGCAACATTGCGTGGTCATCGGGGGCAGTTCCTATGGAGTGGCAAACCGGGGTGGTGGTTCCCATTTTTAAGAAGGGGGACCAGAGGGTGTGTTCCAACTATAGGGGGATCACACTCCTCAGCCTCCCTGGAAAGGTCTACTCCAGGGTACTGGAGAAGAGGTTCCGGTCGATAGTTGAACCTCAAATTGAAGAGGAGCAGTGTGGCTTTCGTCCTGGTCGTGGAACTGTGGACCAGCTCTTTACCCTCGCTAGGGTGATGGAGGGGTCATGGGAGTTTGCCCAACCAATCCACATGTGTTTTGTGGATTTGGAGAAGGCTTATGACCGTGTCCCCAGGGGCACCCTGTGGGGGGCGCTCCAGGAGTACGGGGTGGATGGTCTTTTGTTAAGGGCCATTCAGTCCCTGTACCAGAGGAGTGTGAGTCTGGTCCGCATAGCCGGCAGTAAGTCGGACCTGTTCCCAGTGAGGGTTGGACTCCGCCAGGGCTGCCCTTTGTCACCGGTCCTGTTCATAACCTTTATGGACAGGATTTCTAGGCGCAGCCGTGGTGTGGAGGGGGTTGGGTTTGGTGACAGGAGAATCGCGTCTCTGCTTTTTGCGGATGATGTGGTCCTCCTAGCTTCATCGAGCTCTGACCTTCAGCTCTTGCTGGGAAGGTTCGCAGCCGAGTGTGAAGCGGCTGGGATGAGGATCAGCACCTCCAAATCTGAGGCCATGGTTCTCGACCGGAAAAAGGTGGATTGCCAACTCCGGGTCGGGAGAGAGGTCCTGCCTCAAGTGGAGGAGTTCAAGTATCTCGGGGTCTTGTTCACGAGTGAGGGAAGGAGGGAGCGGGAGATCGACAGGCGGATTGGGGCAGCGTCTGCAGTGATGCGGACGCTGAACCGGTCTGTTGTGGTAAAGAGAGAGCTGAGCCAGAAAGCAAGGCTCTCGATTTACCGGTCGGTCTACGTCCCAATCCTCACCTATGGTCATGAGCTTTGGGTAGTGACCGAAAGAACGAGATCGCGGATACAAGCGGCTGAAATGAGTTTCCTCCGCAGGGTGGCCGGGCTCAGCCTTAGGGATAGGGTAAGAAGCTCGGACATCCGGGAGAGACTCGGAGTAGAGTCGCTGCTCCTCCATATCGAAAGGAGCCAGTTGAGGTGGTTCGGGCATCTGGTAAGGATGCCTCCTGGACGCCTCCCTCGGGAGGTGTTCTGGGCATGTCCTGCCGGCAGGAGGCCCCCAGGTCGACCCAGGACAAGCTGGAGGAAATACATCTTCAGTTTGGCCTGGGAACGCCTGGGCGTCCCAGCTGAGGAGCTGGTGGACTTGGCCGGGGAGAAGGTGGCCTGGGCTGCCCGACTTAGAATGCTGCCCCCGCGACCCGGACCCGGATAAGCGGAGGAAGGCGAGGCGAGGCGAGGCGATCCCCAACCTGACAGCCAGTCCTGCATTCACTCAGCAGTCTGGACAGGTCATCTATGGACACATTAAAAAGACAAGGGGACAGAAGACTGCCTTGTCCTACACCAAACAGTAAAAGGAAGAGACACAGAGTTCCCCCACGCATGGACTGGTGGCTGTACCAGTAAACTAAAATTCTCACAAAATATTTAGGTACATTTCTGTTGAGCACTTTAACAAACAGCTGTTCATGATTAACACAATCAAGGCTTTTGAAGGATCAATAAAACATGTGAATATGGTCGTGTTATGCCTGCTGTACAGATCCAAAACTTCCTTTAAGACAAAAATGCACACGTCTGTTCCTAGTTTCTGTTTGAATCTGAATTGATGATCCGAAGTAATCACAAACTCCTCCAGCCGTGTTAAAAGAGCCTCTCCAGAACCTTGGACAGAGTACGGGCCAGAGCGATAGGCCTGTAGTTCTCTTTGCTGTTAATTTAGCCATATCCCCTTGATGTGATGATAAATGAATGATAAACACATAAGTCACCCTAATAACTTTCAAAGATATTTTTACTGACAAGTATTTAAAAAAACTAAAAGTGAAGTTGTTTTAAATTCTAATTTAGCCTCATTCCAAAGAAACAGGTCTACTTTAATACCTTTCTCTACCATAAACTTAGACACCTCTGAAATCATAATTAGTCTCCTTCATTAAGACAAACTTTATCAGGAAGTGACATTAATTTAGCTCTAAACATAAACAGCATAGGTCCTCTAATTTCACTGGGGCGATCGTGGCCTAGAGGAAGAGAAACTGCCCTTCATGTGTTCAAATCTCAGCCCAGCCACGTGTCAGAGCATCCTGAGCAAAATTCTGAACCCCCAATGGTCTCCTGGAGCCATTCAGCGATGGTACCCACTGCTCCTCGAAACAGTGAGGGTGGGCCAAATGCAGAGATACATTTCCTTAAGGGGATCAATAAATGGTTTAATATTGTTGTTGTTGTTGTTAGGGG
>SSNR01000124.1:16284-44600 GCA_006937965.1 Callopanchax toddi | reverse complement strand
GGGGTCTGGAGGTGGAGAAGGGGGTCCCAGTGTTTAAACAGATATCAACCCTACACCTGAAAACAACAGACAGTATCCATTAAATATAGTGGAACATCATTTTAGAGAGTAAAAACTACAGGGATCAAAACTGACTAAAGACCTGCAGGGGACACGTCCCCCCCATAACATCCATAACTATATAGTGTATCTGTCAATAA
This sequence comes from Callopanchax toddi, assembly GCA_006937965.1. NCBI lineage: Eukaryota > Metazoa > Chordata > Actinopteri > Cyprinodontiformes > Nothobranchiidae > Callopanchax > Callopanchax toddi. Next base: position 44,400 of record SSNR01000124.1, on the reverse strand, counting down.
TCAACTCTTCTTCCTCTACAAATTAACACTAGATAAAGTGAAATTTAAATACAAGTTTCACAAAGAAACAACTTGATTTTACAGACCCAACTACTGAACAGCAGGAGCTGAGTGTAGGTTTGAACTAGAGCTGATCAAAGCCCCGGATGTCGAATCAGAAGCGAGATTCAGCCTAGTGACGGAGTTGTGACGTCATTCTGCAGGAATCAGGAAGTCTGTTGGTCCCTGATCCGACGCTGAACAGCAGAAATGTCAACATCTGTCTCTCCTTCAGGTAAGATAACAGATAACCGTCCTGTTTGGGGTCGTGTTGGTTCAGACTCACAGCGAGGCGCCATGTTGTGGAGGGCAGCGGCTGCTAGCTCCGGGTCTGCTGTCGAGAAGAGAAGAGGGCAGAGTTCTTAGAAAACTCACAGCGATTCTTAAGACTCAGGGTGGTGACACACACACACACACACACACACACACACACACACACACACACACACACACACACACACACACACACACACACACACACACACACACACACCGCGGCACAGAGTCGGTGTAAACACCAAGAGACCACACAGCTGTGTTAGAAAAGTTCACAGGATGCTTTAGTGAGTTAGAAAACTCGCTTCGTTTGAAACAACAACACTAAGAAAACAACCTGCATGTTGTTGTTGTGTTGTTATGCAGAGCTGAGGCTGGTGGTTTTGGACCCGAAACTACCAGGAACCAGACCCGCAGTCTGCTCCATCCTGAGCCTGGAAGACACGCAGCAGGGCGCAGATGCTCCAGGGTGCAGTAAACACAGAGGAGAGGCTGCTGGGAGGCAGGTAGGATCACGTGACTCCTTCACTTTGACGCATCCAAGCACGTTTTAATGTTTGCGCTTTATTTTGAGCACTTTTCATGCACATTAGTGATCATTTATGCAATGTTGTGCATTTTTTCATGTTTTTAAAGTTATTTTCAGCACCTTGTAAACAGTGATGTAGCATCCCTAAACACACCAGGTTACATCCTGACACTCAGGTAGATTTTTTAAATGAGAGCTGTTTTAATACCTGATAATTAAAAGTGTCTCTCCTGATCATACTGCTCCAGTCAGAGGACAACTTCCTGTTTCCAGAGACTCTACTTGTTTGAGGGCTGTCACCCAGTGGATGTGGTCTTTACTGATTCCTTACACTTCCTGTCTGACCTCCTCCCTGTAGGTCGTGGTCGTCTCCAGTCCAGCCTGGTTCAGTTCAGACTGCTCCCCAGAGGAAAGAAGGAAGCTGATTTCCTCCTTCGTAGCTCTGTCCAGCCCTGGACCACATGCCTTCCTGCTCTGTGTCTCTGTGAACCAGCCAGCTGAAGATGAAACCAAAGCTCTTGAAGCCTTGATAAAGCTGTTTGGCCCCTCTGCAGTCAGCAGAAACACTCTCGTTCTCTTCACCCACACCGAGGAGCTGGGGGAGGATGAGCAGCTGGAGGAATACCTCACCACGTGGCGCAAAGACCTCCTGGAGCTGGTGGCAAAATGTGGCGACCGCTACCACACCCTGGAGAGTCGCAGTGGAGAAGCAGAGGAGAGGAGAGCCGTGGAAGAGCTGCTGGAGAAGGTGGAGGAGGCAGTGAAGGAGAGTGGGACTCAGCACTTCAGCTGCCCTCTCTACCAGGAGGCTGAGGAAAAGGTGAGGGCGAGGCAGGTGGAGATCATCAGGCAACAGAGGGGAGAGGATCACGAATCTCCCAGTAACTCAGAAGAGATGGAGGAAGACGTGGAAGCAGTCCGTGACGAGGCAGAGAGGACCATCGGGGATTTGAACTTGGATCTAGATGGAATATTCCCCTCATCCAGCGTCTCGCCATCCTCCCACTCTTCCTCTCTTCTCGGGGGATTGTGGGAGAAGGTGATGGCCTGGATCAGGTGGCTGCCCTCTCTAGTGAGAAGGGATGCCCTGCTGGGGTCCCTGGTCAGCCTGTTTGTGGGAGGGCCGTTTGGAGGGATGGTTGGGGCCACTGTGGGGTCTGTGGCTACTGAGGTGGGGAGAAGGAAAACACAAAAACCAAGTAAGAAATAGTTTACTGGAGAATACGTTCATCCTTTAAACCGTTTACAGGAGCAAGTGTCTGTCAGAATGCTGCAAAGTGTTTCTGCAAAAATATGACCTAAATAACCTTTAACCTTTCACATCCAGCCTGCAGCTGACATCATCAGCCACTTCCTCTGTGGAGGTCGAATCATGTTTGGGTCACCGGCTGTACGTATATAGACGGTAGACATTCTTCTGTTATTCAAAGTGAATCTGCTCACTTGGTACATGAAGCTGAAGCCCCGCCCACTATCCCACATTCCACAAATCATGGTGTTTTAAGGATCAAATAACTAACAGCAAGTCAAAAGAGATAAGTTCATATTTAAATGTGCGGCTGAAAGGTAAGAGCTGTAAACCAAGTCAAGGGGATCAGAGAGGGTTTTATTATTTATTTAGAACTATTTCCCATTCATTTTCATGAAGGGGAGGGGCTTAAAATGTGCTGGAACCAACCACTAGGGGGCATTTGTTTTGAGTTACGTTCTTATTAATGTTGATGAATGATAGACAAATCAATCAAACGCCCCCTGGTGGCTGGCTGTAGAACACACTTTAAGCCCCGCCCCTTCCATGTAAACAAACCAGATGATAGACTTATGTCAGATTATTGTTTTTCCAAGTGGTGAGTGACTCCTGGCTGTTGAATCATGTATTTCAATATAAACGTTTCCAATATCTGTATTTTTTTTATAGAGCTCAAGTGTAAAATATCTATTTCAATATTTCCCTGAAAATTTTCAAATGTAGCTAACTTTTCTGTTTTTTTCTGGTGTTATTATTATTGTATTTCCTGTTATGTATTTAGTTATTTTTACTTGTGTCTTTCGGGAGCGCTGGACACCATGATTCCCTCGGGGGGGCTCGATGTAGTGGATCTGATGCTTAAACCACCATGATGGAGTGCAGTGAGTCTGGTTACAGAAACACAACACGGCGGCGTTCATAACTGACATATTGTATCTTTGTTTTTGCTCAGAAGATGGAAATGCGTGGTCTTACTTTCTCTACAGTCCTAAAGCTGATGTTCAGGTCCGATCCCCCAGCAGCTCATGTGAAAACGTGAAAGGATTTAGGTCATATTTACAAAAGCATCATATGAAATAACTCTAATGTTCATTAGCTTTAAAGCACCACAGAATGTCGGATCTCTTGGCTGCTCTTCTTCTCTAAAACCTTGAATGATGATTTAATCGCTGTAACTTGTCGCTCTTAGAGAGTTTGGGGTCACTGATTTGTGGTTCTTTAGAAGTGTCTCTTCTAAATCACATTAATAAACATATTCCTCCTGATGAACCTCTAAAGTAGTTCACTCCACCTTCTGTTCCCTGACTTCGTCATGTGCTGGCACTTTGTTTGGAAGCTTTTTTTTTTCTTCGTTACGACCAAAGTTTAAACCTCAAATCAAATGTCAGGCTTTAAGAGAACAGGGTAAAGTACTCATCCTGATGCAGGGATCAATCTCTAAATAACTGATCAACCATTAAATCGGAAGGCTCTGATCAGTGGTCAGAAGTTTATATTCACTCATCATGAGCCTGAATGTCATAATAATATTTAATGATTGGTTTCCAGGGAGGGATGGTTATATAACATGCAACTTTAGTGATGGAAGTCTGAATATGTCGTGAATTAGTTCATAAATTCACCTAAATATTTCATACTAAGTGGTGCTGAAGACTTTAGCAGTCTTTTAACTTGAAAGGGCCAGGAGTAACTTCCTGCTAGTGTTCATGATGCAGCTGGGAGTTTGCATAAAAATGAAGGATTTGTTGAACTTTGACAGAACCAGTGCTCATCCATCACTCTTCATGATCAACCATCAAGTCTGAAACCTGCTGGGTCACATGACCTGTTAGGAGGACTTATAGAACTGGGACCACTGGATCAGGCATGGTGGTGGCAGCATCATGCTGTGGTACAGGTGCACAGTGGGTGGAATAATGAGGAAGGAGGAGGGCTATGTCCAGATTCATCACCTGTAATCATCATCCTGGTCCTGAAGGGCCCATGTTTAGATCTTCCTGCTTCAACACATGATTTAAATGTTGACTTAGCTCCTCTGTGAGCCTTCAGGGTCACCGGAAGCCTCTTAATCACCCACTAAGTCAGATCAGGTGTGTGGAAGCAAGGAAACCTCAAAAACATGCAGGATAGCAGCCCTCGAGGTCCAGGATAGACCTCCTCCTGTTGTCAGAACTAACTGATTTCTGATTGGAGGAGCGTCTGGAATGACCTTATTAATGCAGGAATGACTGAGGATGTGTAGATACATAATTTGACTTCATGTGGAGGAGAAAAAATCCAAAATAAATTCAAACCAATTTCCGCTTTAAAAGAATCATTAAAGTTGTATGTTCCCTCCTGGAAAACATCAACTCAAACCCGCCGTTTAAACCCAGGACGAGGTCACTTTTAGTTAACGTTGAACACAGAATAAATGATCTGTAGTCGGTCTGTTCATTCCCGTCAAACAGGCTCATAGTTGAAGGGTTTTTAATAATTTCCTGCTGGTTCTTTAACTCTAAGCTTCACTGGTTTCTAACTGGTTACTGAGAACCTCCACAAGGTGGGGCTGTTGGTCTTTACATAGAGGGAGTTTAAAATGTGCTCAAACTGTCCAAATAAAAGCTGCTTTTTAAAATGTTTGAATGTAAAAGTAATCAGTTACTCTGTGTGTGATTAAAGGGTCTGACGTGACAAAGACGTATTTGATCTTAGACTTATTTATGTAAACAACCATATGTATGCTGCAGATATAGAAAGTTGTGGTTCAGAGAACAAAAGCTCAGGGTCCACGCTGCCTCCCAGACTCCCTCCTCTCTGCGTTGACATGGATGTAATTGATACTCTGCTAAAACCGTCCGTCACGACGACCCATCCTTTCCATCTCCTCTCTGTGAGCTGCCGGCCTCAGGAACAGCTAGGCGTTTCCGAGTGTGGGTGGTCCAGTCGGGCTGGGAGGGGAGGGAAGGGAGAGAATTAGCTCAGCTCTCATGTTCCCAAAAAGAGAGAGCAAAGAGAGGGAGGGACAGGAGAAAAAGAGAGAGTGAGTGAGAAGCAGCGAATGCAAAAAAGCTCTGGGAATACATCTGTCTTCCAGATGTGGCCTCCTCTGGTCTGAAACAGGAAAAAAGAAGGTTTTAAAAGTAAAGGAAAATTGGTGCTAAACAGTTTTTTATTGTTAGGGATTACACATCCAGCGTGGACTGCAGAGAACACCAGCAGCCTCAGAATACACTCCTTTGTTTATTTAGGCTTTTTCTTTAAGAAACTGCAGTGAAACGGAGCCCCAGAGCCCTGAGGTGAATGTATATGACAGAACACCTGTCCAAATATTATCCAGACTTCAGTCCATCAGGCACACGATGGGCTGCAGGAACAGAGATCAGAACATTTTACAGGACAAATCAAAAGTAGCAGAGATTAGAAACAGGGCCGAGTTTTAAAATCCCTGGATGTAGCTTCTGCTCCTCCTCTGAGTCCAAGTTTCTGTGAGGCCTTGTGGTCCCTCGCCTGTATGGAGGGGAGGAGGAGGAGGTCCTCTGGGAGACATGGACACCGCAATATTTTTTTGTTATTATCGCACCCTATGGGCTGGAAAAAGACAGCAAACCAAAAGGAAAATAAACAAGATGACACACTTTTTCCTGACTGCGCTGGATGCTGGTTTCCACTAAAAACTTCCGTCGTCCCTGAAGGTTTGGGACAGCAGGACGAGTGGATCTGCTCATTCAGGATCAGAGCAGAGACAGGAACTCGGATAGGACAGAGTCTGTTTCTCTAACGAGGTCAGAACAGCAGAAATCATTAACAGCATCTCCTTTAATCCTGAAGTTTCACTGGATCTTCTTCAGGAAATCAACCATCTAATCTGATCTCAGAGCTGCTGGTGAGCCTACAGGAGTGAGACTGTCTGATGGCTACTTCCTCTTCCTCATCTTCCTCCTCCTCTTTATCCTCCTCCCTCCTCGCTGTGAGCGGTCTCATCTTTTTCCTATTAGTGATGTTTTCATCCGCTCTCCCAGCATGAGCGATCTGTGTGTGTGTGTGTTCACTGATTATGCAAGCAGTGATAGGAGATGGTGTTTTTCTTTAAATTGTTTAGAAACCCAAAGCCTGATTTTTACAGTAAATCTGAGAAATGTTTTAGAGTGTTAACTATAAGAAATTAGATTTAAACATCTCTAAAAGGATTCGTTTTATTTAGACCAAAAGGTTAGTCCATGATCAGATCAGGAAACGGTCACCAGTTTAATTTCATCGACTTGTGGTTCTATGAGATTAAATTAACACAGAAAAAGACTTTATTCTGCTTCAACCAGCTAAAGACATAAAATCCCTCAGAGGGCAGCAGATTTGTGCTTATAAATAATCAAAGGTGATGCTATATAATACAACTTCACATGGAGGTGGAGCATCCCTCTTATACTTAATGTTATAAACTGTCTACAGAACTGTCTAAAAAGACACTGAGATGTATTCTGTCCAGATCTGATCAAATCAAGGAGTGAACTCCGGAAGAAAAACGGCCTGTCCACAGATAGCATGGATACCAAACCCCACACAGCTGCTGAAGTTAAAGGCATCTCTAACCCACTCAGACACTACGTCCTGTAAAGACGGGACGAGGCCCGTCCCCCTTTGGACCAGAGAGAACAGGAAGGATGAGAGGCAGGGTGATGATGTGTGGTCCAGCTCAGCTTCCTGCCATCATCCATCTGTTCTACAGAAAACCCCAAAGATGGCCACCACATTTGGGTCGTTTATCTTCTCCTGAACAACCATAACACACATTCTGTCACTTAAACAGCTAAACAGACTCGACTGTTACAAGATGGCAACATGTCAGAATCCTACAGCGCTCAATAAATTCAGCTCGACTCAGATAAACCAACAGGTCACTGAGTGCAGACGCATCCTGCTGAGTCATCTGTTTCTGCACCTTTAATTATCCCCATTACCAGTTTCACAGTGGTTCAGCTAAAGGCTATTTCATAAACCTCTACTGTCAGTCTTGATCATTTATGAGCATATACAAATAACATTGTGAACCCGAACAGAGAGAGTTACATGTTGGACCAGAAGTGATGGATAGCTGATGCTAATTTATAGAGGAGGTTCTCAAAAAACAGGAACGCTGATTTGTTCAAGCAGGTTTTTTCTTATTGAATTGGTTTGTTTATACTTCATACTGCTAAATTTGATCTGTTGTTCAGTGCTTTGGGATCTGAAAGGTGCTCATTTTAACTACTTATGTGTACACCTTGGTTTGTGTCTAGGGTTCAGTAAATGGAGAGACGCTTATAAAATGTCTTGTGGTGAATTTAACAGCATTAATTATCCACTACAGGATGTTTCAAATCACACAAATTACAGCAGGTAAAATAAATATTTTAAATATAAAACAAGTAAATCTGTTTTTAAAAGTTCTAATGACATAAGATTCTCACCAGAAGTTGGTAACGACCCATCCAGTCCACATTAAGTTATGTGTGATAAAATGGAATGACTCAGGGAAAAGGGGGTTTAGACTTTTCCTGAAAGTAGTTTAGAAAGTTCTCTGCAGCCAACATCATCAGGATGTTATGCAGCAAACAGGTTGTGAAGGTCTATATTTATATGTAGGTCTCCTTTGGGACACGGCGTCATGTCCTTGCTCCTTTCAGCGGAGGCTTACAGCTATACTTTGTCATAAAGTAGTCCCTAGTCTAAAATAGTACCTGTACTTTCTTTGTTACTTTTTATTTTCACTTGCAGTCGATCTGTTTATTGAGGTCACTATAGGCAGAATTAGTATCACCACTGAGTGAGTTTTGAGGACTTTTTTCTCACAATGCTAGTTGTTACCATTCACTCAGTGTTTTACGCTACGCTAAAGGAGTAGTACTGGATCAGGATAACAGCTGGGATGGTTACTAATTGTTTTTGTCCACTTATCTAAGTATGTAATATGGCAATAGACAAAAAAAATCACTTTTAAGTGGAATATCCCTTCAATTTTTGGCATGTTTGTATTGGATGGGTTGTTACTGACATCCGGTCAGAATTTCATGTAAACGTCACCTTTAGAAATAGACCGACTTCGAGAATTGGTGGTGTTCAGTACTTGTTTTACCTATTGAGCCATTTGGCTTTCCATACTCCACCCCACGCTATCATGGTCTTTGCTGTGAATCACTAGACTAGAATTGTCTTCTATCCTACTAGATGACAGAAATCTTCTCATTAGCTGCCAGACTGTGACCTGATGTTAGCCCATCAGTTTGGTCAGAACTAACCTTAATTTCTGCAGACTTAGGTATCTATCTACAGCAGGTATGATACTATTGTTCCTAAATGTTCACTTTTTAATATCTGAACTATGCATCCTGCTGCAGGAGGCAGCGTTTAGAGGAGGCCTTGTTCTGATTTGAGCTGTGGTGAGATAACACAGCATGAAAGAAGCTGGAGCTGTTAGTGTGACAGCTCTGAGGAGTTAGCAGCCTCACGCTGCACCTCTTGCAGCAGATGGGCTTTGAGGTCTCTGGGGGGGGGGGGGTGCCTCAGTCACAGCAGAAGACGGCTCACTCCTTGTGGGGCTGTGGTGCAGGACGGCCCCTGAGCTCACCATATTTGATGAATAGCGTGGTCCACATTAGGTGACATGCGCTGTTGGCTGTAAGTGGGTGCGATGATTGGGGGTGCCTTTTGAAGCTGGGGGCCGTGAGCTGAACCGTCAGCAGAGGCCCTGCGTCTCTGTAAAGGACACCAGCCTGCGGTCTGGTCCCAGGCTTGGCACCGGTGCAGCACGCAAACAAACACAAACACTCACACATGCACCCGCAATACCCCGCTGCAGGATTACAGGGTTCTCCTGGGGGGAGGTGGCTGTATTATTCCTGACTTAATTCAAGGCAGATCTGACCCGAGTCCTGCTCCTCCGCTCCTGCTCCGCTGGATCAAGTCTTAATCCTGTCCTCACCACATGAATGGGAGACAAAGAGGAGTTCCACTCTCTGCTGCCACATACATCAAATGTCACTCAGGTCCATGTGCTGTCCCGCAGCTCATGATGAGTATCGGCGTGTCATATGAAAGCTGAAGGAGCTTATAATGGAGACTCGCAAAGACCCGAGGCGGAGACAGACATGCAGGAAGATTGGAGCCACATCTTGCTCAGATACAACGGGCTTATGTGCAGTCAACCTGGAACTGATCTTGTGCTACCCGCGTTGTTTTCACAGATCCACAGCGCCGACACATCCTCTGCCAGGAAAGCTGGTGGAGCTGACCCCCGTCACCACTTCTGAGTGGCGGCGCACAGAACAGGCTCTAAATAGGAGCGTCTTAGGAGACTCTTTACAGTAAGCTGTGACTAACAAACCCAAAACAACACTGGGAAGCATCCAAGCCCCATCCCAGCAACACGAGCTCCCACTCTCAGCCAAGCACATAATAACTCCTCCTCAAGGGCCTGTTATTGTTGTATCTTTTCAAACGGCACCAAACCCAAAACACACTCCACTCGCACACAACCTTGGAGCTGCATGCACCAGACAGCAGATCGCTATGGGATTAAACACTCATGTTGGGGTTTGGTGTCATGGTCCAGCTCCCACGCCATGGAAACACGGAGGCCCCGGGGCGTCGGGTGCCTCGGAGGCCCCTGATCATCGAGTGACGCCCTGGAAGTAGACATCCCCTTCAGTCTCCATCTGAAATGAGAGACAGGACCTCATTGGGCTGGGATGGGCTCCTGATTTGTTCTGTGGTCCTTTTGAAACCGTGCATCCTGCAGAAAGAATATCCTGCGCACTCACTATCTCACTGAGCTGTAACTGTTGGTGGCAAGTTGGAGACACAAACTTGCAGGAAAATATTCAAATTTTTATTTGCAATCACATTGAATCGTTTGGTGTATGACACAAACAGTCATGCAAAGTTTTTGGTTGCAATCAAATCACAAAGTGTCTTAATTATGTCTCAATTTATTTGCAAATATATTTTTGCAGTTTGGTTGCCAACCCATCCCATAGTTTCTCATGTTGCTCTCATTTATCGACTCAGAAAATAAACTGGGAGGCAATCGAGAAGGGTTTGAGATGGGTTAGAAACTGGTTCCCACCGTGTGAGATGACACTGAGACTATTTTAAGAAGATATTAGTCTCACAAATTATGTTAAAACATCAAGCAGCATACGTGTGAGGCCCTGTGACTCACACAAGGAAAGAGAGAATCCTTGCAAACTTTTTGAGGCATTTTAGAGATATTGTTCACTAAATGTTGCCAACAGTTGCAGTCAAATGCTATACTGGCTTTTCCAAAACATTTGCAAGATATATCTCTCTCCAAATAGTCACAGTCATTTTTCAGTCAACTTTCAGACCCACCTTAGCAAGTTTTATATGTAAATGAGGCCCCAGGTGTCGATCAGCGGACACGGAGTGAGAAACGACTGCCCGCAGCCCCACAGCTGCCTCGCACGCACGCGCGCACACACACACACACACACACACACACACACACACACACACACACACACACACACACACACACACACACACACACAGGTGTGTAATCTGTCAAATTGGCCGACGGCCTTCAGATGTTTCCGTCAAAGTGAACCCCCCCCCCCCTCGTCAAATACGGAAAATTTTCCATTAACGCGACCCCTGGGTTAGAGATCAAATTGAGAAATTTGGAACACGTTATAATTAAAATATGACTAGAATGTTTGTGCAACATTTCTCAGAATACTTTCAGCACATTTCTTTGACACATGCAGACGTTTTGTATGAATTCAGTATGATTTTATCAAAAAATCTGTTTTTCCTCTTGCAAATTTGTGTCTCCATCCAGTCATCAATAGCTGATTTTGGCCAGGATCTCTTTGGACTGTGATGGTTGCTGCAAAAAGCATTTATGACAGAGTTTCCAAAAATATCTCAAAATGTTTGTGAGAGTCCTCAATTTCCTTGTGTGAGACACAGGGCTTCACTCTGGTGTCAATTGCATTTTTTTTCTAAATATTGAAGCTGTGGGGAACCCTGCTTTTTAGTTTCTGTGAGTCAGAATGTGTGAGATATGAAATCATTTTGAGAATTGGGAGTTAAAGGCACACTATGCAGTTTTGCTTGTTTTTAGCACCCCCTAGTGTCTGTTTTAAAGTGTAAAATGACCCTGAAGTTCCGATAGTGGAAACGTGCGGACATCTTTTTTCCTCAGAAAAATCCTGGCTGCGTGTTGATAACGTGTTGTTGACGTGTTGTAGGCACCAGTTCAGTGATTCCAACTGAAAAATTACATTTTCGTGAATTTTGTGTCCAAATCTTTACCACTATGTTTGTTGTGCTTTTTAAATGTCACCATGTCTGGAATCAGAAAGACCTCCTAAACCAAAAAAAATCTATTATTTTTGAAACATTAGTTAAAAAAGATGTTTTTTTTCTTAGTGTGACTATTAAGTCATGTGAGGACACCGGATCTCAGGAGGTCAAAGGTGACTCACAGGATGAAGATGTGCAGCTGCAGTGACTTTATTTCAGTTGTTAAATCAAAAGGAAAACGATAAAGTGCGTCTGCTATCTCTGCCTTTCTGTTACATCAGCTGAGTCAAAATAACAGACATCAGTGTCAAAAAGTAAATCACTGGTGTTTCTGAGCAGCACTTTGGAACCAACTTAGCGTCGCTGATCAAAGAACATGTTGAATCTCTTCCATAACATGCTCTCACATTAATGTGTTTTAGTTTGTGCACGGTTTGAGCTCGGGCCCGGGCCACAGCGAGGCGAGTGTGTGTGAGAGAGACAAATCTCCAGAGAAACAGACAGATTGTGGTGGCTTTGATGTGAGCTCAGTCCTCAGAATAGATACTAGGAGGAGGAGGGGGAAGGAGAGAGGAATCACTGCACAAATGTCTTTCTGCAAACCACTACAGTGGGAGAGTGTGTGGGAATGTGTGAGCGTGTCGGGGGCCATTACCGGCAAATGGCTTGCACACATCCATTCATGTGCACGGACTATCGAGATGTCAATCACGAGGAGTGATGAAGCCGAGGGAATTTTTTTCTTTCTTTCTCAAATAACCTCAAGCAGGGGAGACAACTGACACGCCTTTAAAGGGAAACAAAACAGTGCCCGCCACATCTAAACATCTCGTTTTGTTCTTTCTCCTCGGGGAGGAACTGGTGTGATCAGAACCCTGCCACCAATATGCTCCCCACATGTCCGAGTCTACTTTTAGAGGAATTTTGGCTCTGTGTCCTGCACATTAGAGGGAAGGCTGTCTTTGGGTGGGTGCTGACAGCCTGTCACTTAGCGCTGGAATGATGACTTGCTCTATCAAACGCACACACAGCTGCATTAGGAAAATAGGCATAAATCAGCGATTCCTAGCCCGTGTTGTCTGACTCGCCCTTACACCCCTACGCATCACCACCTGTCATCTTACAAACGTCTTCATTTAGCTGGATGTCACTTCTTACTAATAACTTTATCTGGGTTTCTTAGGTTGGATTACAGTGTTTTTAGCTTTCTTAGATTCTTGAAATATTTTGGTGTCCTTGTAGATGCCGATATAAAAACATTTATCTTCTGGTTGTTGTGTTCAGTGGGAAGATAAAGCAGAACGTTTATTTCTACAGAGCTTTTCTATGTATAAATCACAATCATCAATAAGTGAGAAGGAAATACACAGAGTTGATAATAGAAATAAGCATCCAGAGTAAGATTCCTAACAGAGGGTTAAATGAAGCACGTTGACAAAGAGAATCCCTGATTTATCCAGAGCACAGACTCTGACCCTTCCTACAGATGTCCTGTATGGGAAGGGCCAGAGCCGACTCCACCTGTTGAGGAGACTGACCTTGCAGTCTGCAGGACCTTGCTAAAGACTTCTACGACTCAGTGGTACAGCCGCCCTCTTCTATGCAGTGGCCTGCTGGGGGGGTGGATGTACCGACAGGGACTGGCACCGGATCGACAAACTGGTGAGGAAGTCCAGCTCTGTGCTGGGAGGTCATCTGGAATCTTTGGTGGTGGTGGGTGAGAGGAGGATGTTAGCATGAGTCTGTGAGTGCACTGGGCAGCTCCTTTAGTCAGAGACTGATACATCCCCGCTGTAAGAAGGAACGCTTCCACAGATCATTTATCCCATCAGCAGTCAGACTATATAACATGTCATAATGTCATGAGCAATGTACGTATAGAGTATGTGGTACAATGTTGTATTCCATTTCTCTGCATGTGTACCAGCTGCGGTAACGTATACATTTCCCCATTGTGGATCAATAAAGTTTGATCTTATCTGATGAGGATTTCAGGTTTGTCTTTATTCAACTGTAGAAAGTTCCCAGTCATCCAGTTTTTAATAAAGTATAACCATGTCTGCAACAGCTGTAGTTCACATCCCACAGGGCTTAAAGGAGATATACGGTTGAATATCGTCTGCATAAAGGTGGTAGGTGATGTGGAGCAGATAGAGTAGGAACAAGAGACCCCAGCACAGAACCTTGGGACACCGTGGAAGTGAGAAGCCAGTCCAGAGTCTGGTTCTCCTTCTTTTCTTGCTTTGTACATTTTCTGAGAGGTTGATTCACAGTTAGAGAGTGAACCAGACCTGATGTATTGTGTTTAGTAGCTACTGCCAAGTCAAATGTCAAATTACATTTGAAAGCAAAAGTTTAAAATACTTTACAAGTTAGAGAAACTTAAACTGAACTTGAGTCTAAAACGGTGAGTCTTCAGCTGGGATTTAAAGGCTGAGCAGATTCTGCAGAGAGAGCATCAGGTTGTTCCAGAGTCCAGGAGCTGCTACTGCAAGAGTCCCTCTGAGCCTTAATTTAGACCTCAGCTGAATCAGGAGCGTCTGGTGGATCTCTGCACCCTGTGGGGTCATAAAACACGATTCTGTTAAATGACTGGGTGCTAAACTGTTTACAATTTAAAGTAAAATCATCTTAAAATCAATGCAAGATGGACAATCAGCAGTGTAAACCTTCTGAATCCTAAAGCCGGGCAGCAGCATCCTGGACTGATCCAGACCATAATACAGGGAATTACAGCAGACCTGTCTGGAGGTAATGAAGGCTTGAATACGTTTTCCCAGGTTTTTTAGAGGGAGGAAAAATGAAGCTATTGCAATTTGATATCACTGATAAAAGCTGTTTTAAAAACGGTGGACACTTGCTTGTGTAATTTAAACCTCGTGCTGTTTTAGGGGGTCAAATTGATCCCAAATGACTAGAAAACTCCATAGACCCCCCAAAAGGACAGCGCGATGGTTAAAGAACAACATAAAAATACGTCAACGTCTCAGAGCTGGGGAGAGATGGAAAGCAAGGAGACCAAGAGAATCAGTTACCATGAATTCATTCACGGTTTAACAAAGGAGGGAATGACTTTTTCACACTGGGCCAGGTTGGTCTGGGCAGCTTTTTTCCTCTAATGAGTGAAATCTCCATTTGAAAACTGCATTAAACATTTACTCAGGTTAACTTTGTCTGACACGAAACATGGGCTGCCTTCTGCCTCGCAGCAAGAAGGTCACAGGTTTGAATCCCGGCTGTGTCCTCTAGGTGTGAGAGAATGTGACTGGTTGTTTGTCTCTGTGTGTTCTTGTGATGAACTGGTGACCTGTCCGGGGTGCCCCCTTCTGGAGATACTGTAGGCCCTAGCGCCCTCCTACCCTCTTGGATTAAGCGATCAAGAAGATGGATGGATGTTCTCAGACTAGCCGTTAGCTTTTAGTAAAAGCTTTTAAAAAAAATCTGCACAGCAATCGCCATCTATTCACAGGAGCTGAAACATAAAACGATATATTTAATGGAATTAGAAAACCCCTGGTGTTTGAATCGGCTCTGTTCCCGACCCCTGCTCTAACCTAAAAAGGTGCTAAAACTCACAGCTCTGCATCACAAACAGATCGTGCAGATATCAAGCAACATCAATGTTTTTTCAATCTAAATTCCAAGATTACTTCATGTTTTAGCACACCGCCAAACCCCGTCACAGCCAACATCTGAATCCACCATCACTCACTGGAATATGGCAGCCTGTTGTTTGAACAATGAACCCACGCGTTCCCGTCTAATAATTAACGGATGTGATGACTCAGCGTGGTCACAGCGCTGTGATTATCTGAGGAGGTTGTCATATTTATTTAACCAGGAAGCTGAGACCGCTGAAGTCCGTCCAGGTCCGTCTGTTGGAGCGGGTCCGATGGGAAGCGTGACACATCGGGAAGCAGGGTGGTCCTCGCAGCGCTGTCACAACAGAACAACCTGGATATTCCTAACACAATGCTGCTCAGACATCCTGAAACCACAGCCGCTGTCCCGTCTGCAGGGACGAATCCAACAAGGCGGCCATTGACACTGACCCCCATCCCTCCATCCTCCCCCTCAGCCCTCATCACCCTCCCACGTTGACTGGACTCTGCCTTGGCGGTTGTTCAGGTGCAGAACTCTGCTGTTTCCAATTAGCGGGGTATAAATTAGCATCGCTCTCCCTCGTCCTCTATCCAAACATTGCCGTCTCTTCATCCTTGTCGACCCTACACACTCCACTCTGCCTCTGACCTCCCGCCTGTGTCACCCTCACCCATAAATTCACCTCCTTTATGGTTCTTGTTGACAACCTCTGCACTCCACTAACTCACTCCCAGTGCTGTTGATGTGTGGCGCGTTTGGTGTAAAAACCCCTCTGTTTTCACTCAATGAGAATATAAATCCAGCCTCATATATCAAAACTGAAAGTGGATTTCACCGTACAGCCTGGTTAACTGTGATAATTCGTAAAAGACGGGGACATGGCTCGACACGTGCACTCGGCTCCGATAAGGTTACACTGAGGTTCGGTTTACTCCAGGAGGGCATCGACTTGTTACGCGGCGTGTTTGCGAGCGTCTTCTTTCACAGGTCAGTCTGTTAAAAGCCAGTGTTGTTTTTCCAGGGCGGACAGATCAGCTGTGAGTAGGTCCTGAGGTCATCCTGGCACAGAGAGTTCACATCTGTTCAAATAAATCCTCCGCTGTGCCATCAGCAGTAAAAACACACACACTGTCCAGGACACACTCAGAGGTGGAGTGTTACCCACTGACTCAGGTTTTATAGACCGAGGTCCAGGCCTTTACTGACAAACGTTTTCATCAAAAGCTACGTTCAGCACCAAGACCAGATTAGCGGTTGAATCTGACTTTACTGATATTAAACAAAGTTATCAGGATCTTATTTCATATAATCTGTTAAAGGAATTTATTGTTAAAACTTTTCTCAAAATCTTCTGAACAGACCTTACATATAAAGTCTCCCATAAGTCCAAAGGCTATGAACTTTAAATAAAGTGACCTTTGGGTCAGGGTTAGGTACCCTAACCACTGGTGATTGCAGCTTTTGTGAGCAGGTTGAAACATCTGATCATTTATTTTTTCAGTGCATGTAGCCGGAAGCTTTTTGGATGGATGGACTCGATTGGCTTTTTCCAAAGGTTTCTGCAAAGAATTCACTCAGTAGGACTCTGTTTATGAACTCACTATGAACAATAAATAAAACAACGATGCTGGAAAATGTTATAATCATCCACTGCAAATGTTACATCCACAGTTCATGAAGGTAAAGACATTTGTTTCATAAAAATCTTCTTTCAGATTTTAAAGCAGAAAATAAAAAAGCATTTTGAATACAGATAAAGAATATGACTTGAACAATAAACCCTAGCCCAGTTGATTCATTTAGTTTTTAATTTAATTTTAGTTATCTTTTTTCTTTGATGATGTGCAGGTTCACCCGTTCTGATGAAAGGTTGTTGTTGTTATTGCTGCCAAGGTTTTTTTTTTTTACACGTTTCTGTTAAATTTCTCAATAAACTCACAAAAAAGATTGATTATCTGTGGTAGCCATCTTGATTTGGGTTGACTACACTGTAAAAAACATGGGTCCAACTTTAGAAGGTTGCTTCAATTTGTTACAAGTAATTAAATTAGGTTTATCCAAGTCAATTAAATAAGTTTGTTTTAACTTTGTTTTATGCAAACTTAATAAACTAACTTGGACAAACTTTTTTCTATTTTTTTTAGTTGGACCCATGTTTCCTTTTTTTACAGTGTACAACAGTTAACTGGTTGAATATCTATTTGTTTATTTTTAAAAAAGCAAAGGCTGGTTTATCCTTCTCTGCATCAATACAGAGACACGCAACGCCATTATCCGTTGATGCAAGGGCTGTCCATCAGGCTCACAAGGACAGACGGAGTCGAGCTCACTTTTCTAACTATCTGTCAACGAGACGGAGAGAGCACGTCTCTGATTGGTCGGCCCTACAACCCGTGATCATTTCCGGCTTGACGCCGGTAAATTAGTAGTAGTAAAATCGCACAGAAGCTGGATCAGCTCAAGGAACGTCTGTCAGAAGTATGAACGTATACTAACATTTATATAATCCATTGATGTTCATCAAAGGTTGAACAAGAGCTGCATATTCGCTCGTCCTCTGCTTTGTCCTGTTCAGTGGACGGACATTCAACGCTGTCTCCTTCGCTCCCATTTAATTCTTTTTAACAACATTGTTTGTTTCTCGAGATCAATCTGTTCCAGTGCAAGAAAAACTTGCTCTCTGTCGGCCATTACTAAGCTGAAACAAACTTTGGTCAACCGGAGATGTTACTGCAGAAAAGTTATACGCCCTCTGCTGTCCTGGAGAAGAATTGCTTCACAACACCGACGGAGAAGTATAAATCGAAAACGTCTCCGTCAATACGTGTGAGAACAAACAGGCTGTCGAGTGTTATAAACTAGGCTTTAGAAAAAAGAAATCACAATAAAACAACATTTTAAAACAAAAGTCTCAACTTTGAACACCTATTTTTACATCATAAAAATAAATAAATAAAATCTACTAACAAATAAGTCCATGAATAATATTAACACAAACTGATCATATCCCATGAGAATATGAATCCATACTAGTGGACAAAAACATTCATTTACATTATAGAATTCACTGGTTCACATATAATCACTTGAAGTAATCGCAAAAGACTCGACTAGGATGTCATCATCAGTGACTTGTGAAGTGAAGTGATGTTCAATCAGCTTTTAGGAGCATCAGTCATTTCAGATTTTTGGATTACAAACATACAGTAGTCTCATGACTGGTTTTAAACTTGAAATGCAAAGTTTATGACTTGAACTTAACTTGAGACAAATACTTGAGTGGAATGACTTGAGAGTTACTTCCAAACAGCATGTGACTGTATGTGTGTATGTGTATATGTATTTTGTACACACACACACACACACACACACACACACACACACGCACACACACACACACACGCACACACACACACACATTCACAAAAAGGTTCTCGAGTCGACACCAACAAATAAAGGAAACTAAAAGCTAAAACTATTGCATCATTGACTTTTTCTACATTCCTGATTTTGGCACCTGTCAGGAGTGTGGCTTTTATTTTCTCTTTACAAGCTCAAGCTGCCGTCAGAGAGAAAACTCAGGAGGGAGGGAAGGAAATTTACTGAGCGTGTCCTCTGTAGGCCGTGCAGCGCTCACAGGGATCAAATACCCCTAAGGTGTGTGTGTGTGTGTGTCTGCTGCTACCAGCTCTGGAGTTGTTGTCACATCCTTTTACAGAGCCAGGACCTCGGAGTGCCCTCTGACTCGTCTCTTTATGAGCTCTAGTTCAATCCTTGAATTGTAGAGAAAACAAGAGGTTTTTATGGGACTCCTGGGGAAAACAATGAAAGAAAAAAAAGGGACAAAATAAACGTAAGCCGTCTGTTTTTGCTCTGATGGCTGGAGACGGCTGGTTTAATTGTTGCCTGAAGGATTTGACAGAATGACCTTCAGCTGTCTGGAAGATGCTGGAAGAAAAACAGTGGAACGAGGTGAGGCAGATGAAGAGGAGGGTGTGAACTTTCCTCCACCGACACAGATTTACTGATGTGGGCTCTCTAATCCACAGGAGTCCCCAACATAAACACAACTGTTCTCTCAACATCTTTCACCTCCTCCTCTGACCTCAGTTCATCCCTTTTCCGTGTCTCTTTTGAAAACTTTCTCCTCTGTTGGTTGGTTCCTTTCCCTCCGACGGTCCAGATGTTTGGCCCAGCAGCAGCAGACGCTCTGAGAGCGAGGACCCGGGGGCTGAGCGGTGTGGGGATCTCCAGCCTGGACTGGAATGCTGACCCTCCATCCATCTCCATCAGCCGAGACGCGTTTGTTTGACTTGAGATGTGATTGTGTTTTCTCTTGCTCACACCTGCAGCTTCCTCTGAACCACCAACCTCGTCCTCCTCTGGACTCTCGCTGATCAATTGCTTTAACTTGGAAACACACTGGCCCAGCTGCTACTGCTTCTCCTCGTGTTTGATTTGTTCTCCTGAGGAGGAGCTGAAGTCTTTTTTTTTTTTTTGCCTGAGTAGACCTTTCATTTATCAGAGGCAGCTCATGTTGGATCTGCATAAAATAATAAACCTGGCCTGTTAGCCCAGAGCCGAGCAGACACTGAAACACTTCTCCTGTTTTTGACTTTATCAGACCTGATTAATCAACAGCACTCAGCGACTAATTCTGCAGGGCCACCCGAACGTAGCACCCTTGGTTCCACCATGCTAGCTCTCAAGCTGTTCCAGACATCTGACAACAGCCACATTAATTTATTGACTTCATCCCGCTCAGCCCTTACAGCTCCCCTGAGTGATACAGAGTTAATGTAGAGCTGTTCGCTGCTCCCAGTGTTTTTTCACTCCATCTCCTCGCCTCCTTTAAGCCGTTCTTAAGTGTTTAAACACTCCAGTAATGACGTGCTGTTGTGGAAGTGAAAAACCATGTGGGGAAAAAAAATAGAAGAAAAACATCCATGAGGTTTCCCCTGAGGAGGGAGATGAGAGCGAGGAAGTCTGACTGGTCGAGGCCCTCTTTGGGCCCTGGTGTGTGCGGGGCCACAACGCTCCCGGCTCGTTTTGGGTCTGAAGAGACATCCTGACACTCGGCAACAAACACAAACCTCAAGTTTGATCTTCTTCCCACCAAAACCCAAACAGCACGTCAGGATATCAAATGACTGCGTTTTCAAACTCGTAATATTTACAAAAGCAGATATTGTTGCAGTAATATTTATATGAACTTTGATTGTTTTGTGGTTTGCTGCAGTTTGGATTCAAACATTTACTCCTCCATCTGAACCTCTCTGTTTGTTGTTTCTGCCCATTTTAGCTCCGAACACCAGAAACAGTCCGTTTTAACTTTTATTTTTTTGACGTTTCTTTGCTGCATGTCGACTTGATTTTATGAGTTTGAGTTCAGATGTTTGATTTTAATATTTTTAAGCTTCTTTACAGTGCAAAGTTGAAATGAAAGGAAGGAAAGATGGAAAGAAAATAATAAAAAGGGGGGAAATGAAGCATATGTAAAAAAAAGACAAATGAAAAATGCAGGAAAGAAAGAAAATAATAAAAAATGGAAAGAAAAAAGAAAATGTAATGAAAGAGTCGGAAATTAAAGAAAGAAAGAGAAATGAATACAGAAAATCACACTATATTAGCCTAGTATTAAAACAATTAGCAACGAGGAGAAGTAGGTTTCTTTTGGTTTAGCTTCAGCACCAGTGGCGGCCCATCCATAGGGGGCGCTAGGGCGCCGCCCCACCAGTCCAAGAGGAAAAAGAGGATATGAATCACAAAATATAAAAAAAAACATAAAAATTAAACTAAACGATCCATCCATTATATATACTATAAGTGCTGTGTATGAGCTGTATTTAGGTGGTTTTAAAATGTTCTCTCACTTTCGAGTGAGGTAGAGTGATATACTTCCTGTTTCTTTGGGGTCTTCTGTGCATGCTTCGGATGCACGCATCTTTACCAATAGACCTACGCTTTGTACGCTATAACTGGCGCATGCACACTGGAAACTCCCTTTAATACACAGTATAGGAGAGGCCAGGGTAGCAGAATTTAGCAACCATGCAATGCGCAGAAGACCCGAGTCTATGCTCAGATCAGGAAGTTGACCCGGAAGCTCTAGCTCATCGAGTTATCATGGAGGAAGCAAAATGGATATTTATTCAAAGAATCCTTCGTGACAGCTTGTGACAAAAAGCCGATTGATTCCATGTGTCCTGATTTAATCAATTCGATGGTGAGTGACTTTGTTTGTTTGTTTCTTTTCTTTTATTAACAATGTGTCTGTCACTGATTTTCCCTATTGAAAACGCCTATCAGCTAATGGCAGAGGCTAGCTGTTCTAAGTCCTGATGAGTGAATTTATACCTTAAACAGTTATATGTCTTTGTTATTGTTGTAGCTGAATGTTAGAGGAACACTTAAACTGTTGATTGAATATGTTGGTTCATGTAATTTAGCCCATTTTGAGGAGTTTTTTGTTATTTTTCCTTAAAACACCATGGCGGCCTATGGGAGTTTTGTGTGAGTGTCCTAAAATCGTAATTTAACTTATTTTGATGGGACATATCAGTGGATTTGACTTTACTTTGTTGTTAATTCACTTCATTAGTTCAGCTGATTGTCATGACTTGCTCGGTTAGTGTTTGTTGTCTGAATTGTAACATTAATTATCTGACTGTGTTAGTTATACAGTAGATGTGTTTGTGGTGTCAGTAGAAGCTATTAAGTTGTGTTTCTGACCTTGTGTAGGTCAGGTTGTTTTTTCCTTGAAACTCTTACTTCTGTTGTGACCACATTGTGGTTCTTTTTTATTTGTATTTGTATCTGATTATATTGATATTATTCTAAGGTCTCTTTATGATTTCTTTACTGTTTGATGTGTAGAATTAGACCTAACAGCGCCACATTGTTAGTGAATTGGTGGTAGGGATTTTTACCAACAAAATATTCAGATGAAAATATTTTGCTTCATTCCCTGCCCTAGTGATGATGATATGTGATTTTTTGCGCATCTGAAAACTGACTTGCAAAAATGCGCCCCACCCAAAATAATGTCACCAGTCGCCACTGTATATAGTACTGAACAGCTGTGGCCAAAAGTTTTGTGATGAACTCCAGAATGCTATGAAGTGTGAACAGATAAATTACACAAAGTTTTTTGCCATGAAAATGAACATGATCACAAAAAAACCCAGACTCCACTTCATAGAGAAGACTTCAGGGCATCCAGAAATCCCAACTACACCTGGACCTCTTAAAACTGGTCCAGGATCTGGGCTCCACCTGCACAGAGCTCTAGTGCATCTGGACACACAGTGACCTTCCTTCTCTTCAACAAACCATCAGAGACCGACTGACCGTCGTCTTCATCACATAGTCTGACCTCTACCCCGTCTGACTATTAGCAAAGTGTTTCCCTAAACACTGGATGGGTTTTAATGAAACTCTTACTCCTGGAGTCAATTCAATATGGCCGCCATGCTACGCAACATAAACAAACACAAAATAAGTCTAAATTTGAAAATTCATTCACAATACATAATCAGAGTCCTAACAGACTGCGTAAGGTTATTTTCAAGATTTGATCAAATGAGCACGACTCATCTTTTCTCAGCATTAGTTAGTTTAATCTGAGTTTAAACTCTGACATGAAAGGCAGCAACCTGCATATCCAGTGAATCCAGTCCACCTGTAGTGGTACACAATCCGCACAGTTACAGATGTGTTTAGCCTTAAGGCGAACTATGGACCCCAGTAGATGGTGAAACGTGCACTGATTGGCTTCATGCACGTGGATGTATAAATACCAGCAGAAGGACGTGTTTTGTCTCCAGACAGGAAGTGTTTGTCCTCGATGTTAAAAGCCAGCAAATCTCTCAGATTCCGGTTCACATTTAATAAACTGTTTATTGATGTTCCTGTGATTCAACATGAATCTGAACATTATTACTGAGTTCCTCTGAGAACCTCGTCTCCATCAACACGGAAACTTTAGGAAGGTTCTCATTCACTAAGAACTTCCAGCTGTTTCTCTTCATCAGATTTAGAGTTATTTCACAGCAGAGACGGTTTTTATCTGACCAAATGAAAGGAAAGCCTGACTAAACACCAGTGAGTTATGAGCTGTAGTACTTGATCCCAGATATTGTGATTAGAATACGAGTCTCTTCTCAGGCTAAACAGAGATCACACCGAGTTGGAAAGCAGGCATTATCTCCATCATTTCATTAAAATAGCCATAATTATTGGTGGCTTTTGGCTCGCATACCCACCATCGCAGCCCTCCTCAGCCTTTTGAGGCTTATCGTGTTTTTGTGTTTTTTCCTCTTCAGCTGATTGAATTTAGGCCCCGTCTCGGCCTCTACTGTTCCTCCTACCGCGCTTCACAGAACGCCTTCAGCTCAGCAGCTTTTTCAAATTTGGGGCTTGCAACACTCAGCCAAAAGCCGCAAATTACCCCCCTCTAGCAGCAGCGAATTAGGAACAATTTTGTGTTAGCTATATAAAAAAGGAGAGTGAGAGAGAGAGAGAGGGAGGGAGAGAACTAAAGGGAAAATATAGCTTACACCAGGGACCACCAACAGAGGCAACATGGACTCGCAGGCCGACAGTTTGGGTGGCAGGGCGGTGCTAAAAGCTCTGAGTGATCTTCAGAGCAATCAATCCTATCATATCACATCTACATAGAGCGGCATAACAGCCATTACCAGACACAAAGGCCTGAATTAGTGGATTTATGTTGCTGTAGCAGGATGTTTGCAGGCCTGTGAATTGACTTTACAGTCCTCTGAGCTCAAATAGACCCGTAGCTAAACCTCCAGTGCTCCGGTGTTCCCGAAAGAGGGAAAGGATTCGTATGAGGTGACAACTCGCCGCCTGGAATTTTCATCCTCTCTTGTCGAAGAGGGTGGGATTTTTGATTTCCTCCCCACCAGCAATGCGGTTGATCTTTAACTCAAAGCATTAATATAAAAAAGGGGTCATTTTCTTGTTTCTTGCGAAGCGTGAGGTTTGGCATGCCTGCCTAATCTGCTCCCCTTCAGCCAATCCATGTTTTTCCCATTCTGGCACCCTCCTACTCCCTTTTAAAATCCATTTCCAAGTTGTAATATGCAGACGTTATTGTGGGTAGAACAGAGGAGAGAGGTAAAGAGAGAAAGTGCAGACAGAGATGGAGAGGTGCGGGCGGTGAGGGCGCCTTCCAGACCTTAATTGGATGGTTTTATGCGTACCCTTCTCTTGAGGGTGATGCAGACCACTTTGTCTTCTTTGGAGATCAGACGGAGCAGTCGGTCCGAGCCAGTCTGGGGTTCCTGACTCTCATTAGTCCAAACACCGATCTGCAAACTGTACCGCTGACCCCTCTCTGACACGGCCCAGAAGTTAATTCTACTTCCTGCTCGCCCTCTTCATTAAACGACCCAGAATGCTAAGTCTTTGTTTGGACGGCTAATGGCTCTCATTTGGTGCAATAAGTGGTTCAGGGGCTGCAGAGGGTGACATCACACACTCGCTGCATTTGATCTCAGGCCCGTGAAACGAGAGCTTTCTCTTCTTGGAGGACTTCTACCTGAAGTGCATACCACACACGCTGACGTTAATGCAGGCACGTGCTGCTACATAAAAGGATCCAGAGGAGGAGATGTTGTCCTGATGCCAACCTCCAGGACGAGCAGAGGCACGAGGGAGCCAGCTGGAGACTAGCAGGGGACCAGGAATACACGCAGTCTAATTCCTCCTCATAATTAACGCAGATATGTTCAAATGACGAAACAGGAAAACCTCACAGCTGCAGTTTGGACATGATCGCAAATATTTGGTCATAAAATCAGACTAATTGAAGTAAAGCAAACATTAGAGAAATAACAGTTTTTATATAAAGTCGTTATAGACGGTTCATCGGAGGTCAACTCTCCTGGAAATACGTATAAAGTTATTACTCTCTAATTCTCATCAGGTCAGCGCCAACAGGACTCATTATCATCACTTCTGAGCTGTTTAGGATATCTAAAAAATATCCAAACATTCCAAAAAGACGAGCTTTCTTTGGCTCAGGATTTCTCGTCCAACCACACACAAGGTTGTCACGTGATCTTCTCACAACTCCTCAATGTTGGTTAAATTAAGAAAACTTAAAAGGTAGGAGCCTTCTACCAGCTGAAGGTAAATCCAGGTGGCCTATAATAATAATAAGAATATTAAAACAAACTAAATTAAACCTTTTTAGAATGGAAAGTTTAAGTTTGAGGCTGCAAAGGCTGAAGATGTTTTTCTTCTCATATGAGGAACTTTTTATATCCAAATAAAAAGTGCAGCTTTTAATCTGTAGCTTCACTAATGTCAGTCCTGTTGTCCTCCGTCCTGATGTCCTGGTCCATGTGTGATGTCTGGTCTATGATTAATAAACCTGAAGCTGCTTCTGTTTCCTCGTCTCAGATGTCTCGTCTCAGTGAACCAGTCCAGTTTTAATCGTGTCAGCGCTCCGTTTAGCGACAGGCTCAGAATGGTTGAGACGTCCGTCCACGCTTTGTGTTTGGTGCAGCCCTGCAGAGATTAGAGTGAACCGTGGAAACACTGAATAGCTCTGATTACTGTGGTTCCTCTTCACGACACAGTTTATAAAGAGCTTTGAGACACCATGCTGAAACAAACTTTTATTAATGCAGGATCATTTTAGAAAGCTTTAAAAGGTGTGAAGCACCTGTTTGTTTCTACACAGGTTACTAATGTAAGACTGGATTCAGTTTGTCTTTAAAGGTTTTACTGGGATTAAGTTCAGGACTTGGATTTTGTTTGTATTCCTGATTGTTTCTTTTGAACTGAGGACCGGTGGATCATTGTAAATAACAGAAAGATAAAAACTTCCTTTAAAACAGGCTGTTTTATTTGAAAAAATCAAAATCTTTTTTTTGACAGTAATAAAACAAACAGTGCATAAAGTTTGTATTAAATGTGTAATATCAGGTTTTATTCAGTGTGTTTTAGGTCATCTCCTCCCTCTCCTCCTCTCCTCTGGTTTATTATACTGATTATTGATTCATGACGTTTGGAGACTTCTGCTCTAAATCTGAGCTTCATAAAGTCGGGGTCAGAGCCCCACTAGGGGTCAGGAAACATTTATCTTTGGTCCTGAGATGAGCTCCACTAAAACACGATTCTTAGTTGAACCATTTGATTATAGTTGATGTTAATTAAAAGCCATAAATGAATGTGGGTTCACGCTGTTGGTGTTTAGGTAAAGTCTGTGTCGTTGTTATTTTGTGGCTCAGAAGCTGAACTCTTTGGGTTCTGAGCTCTAGATTTAGCATCAGGTGAGTGGACGGTTCATCTCACACTCAGAACCTCCAGCACAGGATGCAGAAATGAAGCTCACTGTTTCTTTTTAAATTATAAATAGGTTTATTCTTTAAAGGCCTTGTGTCCTGATGTATTAGACCTATAGAAAAAGCTTCACTTTGTTTTAATCTGTTCATATAAATTGATCCCCAAATTAAGCAATTTAGTCGTAATTTCCCCTTAAGTGTAAGAATTCCACCTTAAGTGAGCCTTTCAGGTTGGATCTCATCAGTTTGGTGACTCTGATGCTTCAGGTCTTCCTTCTGACCCGAGGTGTCTGCTGGTCTCAGAACAGAACTTCTTCATTGAGTCAGGTCATAACAAACTTGTGTTTGGTTTCACAACAGAACCATTTCTATTATTAATCTTTGAGTTTCCTGTTTGTGAATCTAACACCGTTTCTCTCTAAGGTGTTTTTATTTCCTCTCCTTGCCTCCTCGGTCCCTGTGTCTTTTATTGTTGGGTTTACCCCCAGCTGTAGCGCTCTCCTCTCTCTCCACGTCCTCCCACTCCCAGCGAGCGCGTGGCTGAGGTGTGAGATCACTCTCCTTCTGGGTGGCTTTCCTGCTATATGTCACTGTCATCTGTTGGCACTGGGGCTTGAGGGGGGGTCGCCCCTTTTCCAAAAACACCCCACACTCCGCTTCACCACCCTGAGTATAATAAATTCTTGGGCACGAGAGCGAGGAGGGGTGTGTGTTTTACTGGGCTTGGCAGGATAACACACACACACACACACACACACACACACACACACACACACACCGGTGATCGGAGAGGAGGAGGAGGGCGAAAAGAGGGGCGGAAGATTTATAATTGAATAACTCCCTAAAAAGCAGTGCAGCAGGGACTGGACCTGCCAGGAAAAGCAAACGCCACGAAGCGAGCGAGGCCTGTGGAAGTGCAGGAGAGGGAAGCTGGTCTGAGATCTGCGTCAGGAGGAAGGTGTGAGCTTTACTAACAATAACTGATAAACCACAACACCTAAAGCTGCTCTGGAGCAGGAGCTGCTCCAACTCTCAGCATCAAAGCGACAAAAGGTCGCCTCAGGTCACCGTTTTAAGGCTTAGTGCTGGACTGAGCTAATTTGAGGAAACTTTAATAAAAAGAGTTCGGCTCTGTTCTTCGCTCATTGATCCATGTTGGTTTGGTTTGGAAGGCTGGAGGAGAGTGTTTGAACCAACACAGTGGCTTTGTTTTTCCTGCCCTTGTTGAACTTACAGCACTTGTCCCAGAATGCACCATTCTCCAGCATGAAGAGGCGGGGCCAGTATATCTTGGCTTCTGCAAGTGGAGGGTGAAAGCACCGTCAGGCATGGACGGACCTCTGACTGAGCCGGCCCGCTCCTCGCCAGAGGAACGACCTCCACGTCAGAGCTACGCAGCGCTCACGTGGAACCGAGCGGAAACGCAGCAGCAACGCAATGTGGCACCAAACCGCTGAGACGCCGTCACATAAACGTACGTTCATCTCATCAATCATCTAAATACGACGCTGACTCCAGCTCTCTGCGGCAGCGCGTTGGGTGTGAAACTCTATGCTCTTTGTTGCCAGTTCTGCAGATAACAT
Organism: Callopanchax toddi; assembly: GCA_006937965.1. Lineage (NCBI taxonomy): Eukaryota > Metazoa > Chordata > Actinopteri > Cyprinodontiformes > Nothobranchiidae > Callopanchax > Callopanchax toddi. The sequence goes on along the minus strand of SSNR01000124.1, from coordinate 16,524 downwards.
CAAACTTAAGAGCAGAGAGACCTCGCGGAGGAAGGTTTTGTGGGAAAAAAAATGGGAAAATGTGTTGGCAATTAATAACAATAATCAAAAAAATACTTCTGCTGCAGGATAAGACTGAATACGAAGAAAAGAAAAAACTCAGGATGGAAAACTGATGTGCAGCCACGACTACACACACACACACACACACACACACACACACACACACACACACACACACACACACACACACACACACAC
>SSNR01000123.1:1720362-1778955 GCA_006937965.1 Callopanchax toddi | reverse complement strand
ACAAACAACCACACACCCACTCACACCTAAGGACAATTTACCAGCCCAATTAGCCTGACAGTCATGTTTTTGGACTGTGGGAGGAAACCGGAGAACCCGGAGGAAACCCACGCATGCACGGGGAGAACATGCAAACTCCACGCAGAGAGGCCGCAGAGCCGGGACGCGAACCTACGACCTCCTTGCTGCGAGGCAACAGTGCTAACCAGCTGCGCCACCATGCAGCCTTAGTTATATATATATATAAATAAAAAAAAAAATATATATATATATATATATATATATATATATATATATATATATATATATATATATATATATATATATATATGATGATATTTTAATAATTATTGGCGATGCTTTGTTTAAATATTTTACTGTGTCACTTCTGGCCCTCCATACACTCGATTCACCAGTCAGTGTACAGGATGCATGCTGATCTGAGGTACAGATATAGTGTGTTGTGAAAATTTGGCAACAAGTGAACTGTTTATTATTGTACAATATTTTATGGTTTTACTGGGCCACAGTATTGACCTGAATATAGGACGACCCCGATTATAAGACGGCCCCCCTTTCCAAGACTAATCTTCAGGAAAAAAACTAAATTCACTTTTTAAGGAAACTATTTTTATTGAAATTTTGAGAAAGTCATTTAAATAATACTGTAATTACAGACTGCTTTAATATTTACCTATTAGTCAGGGGTTAAAGTTCTCCATCATGGCAACAGATTTTTGTCAGTTGGAAAAAAAAGTTTAGTTTAATCTCTTTCTCACTTTATATCTTTTCACGCTCTGTCTCGGGCTCAGTAGTCTCTTTCTGTGTGTGTGCGTGCGTGTGTGTGTGTGGTGAAAATGAAGATATGTGAGAATAGTGAAGGTCATGGGTGTAGATTTAGCGTGGACGGAGGTGGCATGTCCCCACCAATAACTCAATCTACGGGTACAGAAATAGCGCTGCATCCCCACCAATAATACGTGCAGCACCAGTCCAGCAGACCAAGGTGCTGTGCAGCTGTGTGAGGACTTCAGAGGAAGGAGACGTATCTGTACTGGTAGCCCTCACCTGGACAGAAGTCGGCACTGAGCTGCTCACGCTGAAAGCACCTGCCCTGGATCTGGAAGTGGACCGGCCTGGACTGGCCATCGGGCATTTTAATCCCCAGTGGGCCTGTGACTTTGGGCCGGTCCAGACTGGGACCGGTGGCGATCTGAGCTGAGCTTCCTGTTGTTGCCACCTTTACAAAAAGGCTGCACCCTCTGCTGTTGTGGTCATGTAATGACTCCAAACAACTAGACCCCGATTATTAGACAGCCCCACAATTTTACATAATTTTCAAATAAATTATATTCTGGGCATTACGGTACCTTTGTATTTTTCATTTTTAATAGGATTGCACTGTATTGCAATAAGAAACTGTAGAGAAAAAGGTGATTAATCTGACACACTGCCTCGGTGTTGTCCCTGAGCAGGACCACCAAACCTAGAGTTCAAAACCTAAAATCATGAATTAAATCTGTGTTTTGTCTAACTGGAGTCTCTCCATTAGCCAGTTTGTTTTCTCCATTCTCCAGCTGTATGTGGAGTTCCTCAAGGTTCTATTCTTGGTTTCACTTCTCTCTACATGCTCCCTCTTGTTTCCATCTCTGGAAAGTATAACGTCCCTTTTCACACTTAGGCTGATGAGAGTCTGAGTTTTTTCTACTTAAACTGAATAATTCTCTAATTCCCCTCTTGGACTGACAGTGGAGTTAAAACAGGATATTCATAACTTCATTACATTAACAAGAACAAGACTAAAGTCACTGTGTTTGGTTCCAGTGGTTCCTACAGTGGTTCCTACAGTGGTTCCTACAGTGGTTCCTACAGTGGTTCCTACAGTGGTTTGACAGTGATTCCTACAGTGGTTCCTTCAGTGATTTTACAGTGGTTCCTACAGTGGTTCCTACAGTGGTTCCTACAGTGGTTCCTACAGTGGTTCCTACAGTGGTTCTTACAGTGGTCCCTACAGTGGTTCCTACAGTGATTCCTACAGTGGTTTGACAGTGGTTTGACAGTGGTTTCTTCAGTGGTTTTACAGTGATTCCTACAGTGGTTCCTACAGTGGTTCTTACAGTGGTTTGACAGTGGTTCCTACAGTGGTTTTACAGTGGTTCCTACAGTGGTTCCTACAGTGGTTCTTACATTGATTGCTACAGTGGTTCCTACAGTGGTTCCTACAGTGGTCTGACAGTGATTCCTACAGTGGTTCTTACAGTGGTTCCTACAGTGGTTTGACAGTGGTTCCTACAGTGGTTTTACAGTGGTACCTACAGTGGTTCTTACAGTGGTTCCTACAGTGGTTTGACAGTGGTTCCTACAGTGGTTTTACAGTGGTACCTACAGTGGTTCATACAGTGGTTTGACAGTGGTTCCTACAGTGGTTCCTACAGTGGTTTGACAGTGGTTTGACAGTGGTTCCTACAGTGGTTTTACAGTGGTTCCCACAGTGGTTCTTACAGTGGTTCTTACAGTGATTCCTACAGTGGTTCCTACAGTGGTTTTACAGTGGTTCCTACAGTGGTTCTTACAGTGGTTTGACAGTGGTTCCTTCAGTGGTTCTTACAGTGGTTCCTACAGTGGTTTTACAGTGGTTCCTACAGTGGTTTTACAGTGGTTCCCACAGTGGTTCTTACAGTGGTTTCTACAGTGGTTCTTACAGTGATTCCTACAGTGATTCCTACAGTGGTTTGACAGTGGTTCCTACAGTGGTTCTTGCAGTGGTTTGACAGTGGTTTTACAGTGATTCCTACAGTGGTTCTTACAGTGGTTCCTACAGTGGTTCTTACAGTGGTTTGACAGTGGTTCCTTCAGTGGTTCCTACAGTGGTTTTACAGTGGTTCCTACAGTGGTTCTTACAGTGGTTTGACAGTGGTTCCTTCAGTGGTTTTACAGTGGTTCCTACAGTGGTTTTACAGTGGTTCCTACAGTGGTTCCTTACAGTGGTTTTACAGTGGTTCCTACAGTGGTTTTACAGTGGTTCCTACAGTGGTTTTACAGTGGTTCCTACATTGGTTCCTTCAGTGGTTTCTACAGTGGTTTCTACAGTGGTTCCTACAGTGGTTTTACAGTGGTTCCTACAGTGGTTCCTACAGTGGTTTTACAGTGGTTCCTACAGTGGTTTTACAGTGGTTCCTACAGTGGTTCCTTCAGTGGTTTTACAGTGGTTCCTACAGTGGTTTTACGGTGGTTCCTACAGTGGTTCCTTCAGTGGTTTTACAGTGGTTCCTACAGTGGTTTTACAGTGGTTCCTACAGTGGTTCCTACATTGGTTCTTACAGTGGTTCCTACAGTGGTTCCTACATTGGTTCTTACAGTGGTTTCTACAGTGGTTTTACAGTGAGTCCTACAGTGGTTCCTTCAGTGGTTTTACAGTGGTTCCTACAGTGGTTCCCAGTTAGATCTTGGTGTTTTAGAACCTTTTAGAAAGTCATAGCTGAAAAATATATGTGTGATTTTAAATTTAAATTTGAACTCTGAGAGGAAAAAAGTGAAGTTGCTTTGAACTTATAATGACTTTTAGAAAGTGTTTCATACCTTCATCACCTGCCAGCTGATTACTATAATTCACTGTGTGTTGGTGTTAGTCAGGCATCTCTGGTTCAGAATACTGCTGCCAGATTGTCCTCACCACTCGTCTCTGGCTCCATTTATTTTAGAATCAAATGTAACAGGTTGTTTTTGATTTTTAGGGTGTTACATGGCCAGGGCCTCCAGTACCAGCTGGACCTGCCTCAGCTCAGAACATTAGGTCAACCAATGATCTGTTCAGAGGTGATTCTGCCATCATGACATCAAAAGCTCCTGTCCACACCAGACAGGCTTCCTCTGGCTGTTTGTAAATGTAAACACTCACTTGTCTTTCATTTCATCTGGAGTGTTTTGTGGAACTTTGGTCTCTGTTTAAATAGAGCTTGAGTTCTAAATTCCTGCAGGGAGGGACAGTGGCAGCAGGAGGTTAACAGCTGTTGTTGCTGGACAGGAAAATCCAAAACCAGTAAATCAGCACCACTTTGTGATTAAACATGAGGATTCATTTACTGCATCCCTGCTCTGATTACTAACAGATGACCCTAACTACTGAAGTCAACTGTAGGACACAGAGGTGCTCTAAAAAGCACACTATCTGTCACTATCACACTATCTATATAAAAAGCACACTGATATAAATCTCCTTGATCCAGTCTAAGCTAATCTGACCCTTTACAGGTTAATAAAAGTCCCTCAGCCCCATCTGCTGCTTGGATCCAGAATACCACGTTTGTAACTTCTGAGTCTCTGGTCTGGTGTCCTGAAGTCTCACAAAGTCACGTATCTCAGAGGGTTAGGCTAACCCTAACTGTCCACAGAATGAACGACGCCGCTCCGGTTAAAACCGAGGCGTCTCCGGGTGCGTGTTGACGTGTGCCCACCACACACACACACAAACACACACAGTAACAAAGGAGCATTTCCGTTAATAATCCCAGCTCACGTCTGCGTCGTGGTCCCACAAGGGTCAAATCCCGAGCCCAGATGGCGGTTTTATCCGCCAATCCTGTGAGTCAGAGTACGTCGGCCCTGGTCAAGCAGAAGCAGATCACACTGGACCGAAGGGTGCCAAATTCACAGACAGAGTCCTCGACCCGCCAGAGTCCTCGACCCGCCAGAGTCCTCGACCCGCCAGAGTCCTCGACCCGCCAGAGTCCTCGACCCGCCTGCCGTCGGCTCCACCTCCAACGTGGAGCTTCTTTTCTTTTTAATCATAAAATTCAGGGTAAAACAGAACAGCAGAGTCTAGGGTCAGTTATGACCACCCGAACACAGAAGCACGGCTGCCACCAAGCCGCCCAGTTAACTCAGAAGTGAAGTTCAGCGAGGAGAGCCGGGGCCCTGAATGCACCAATCCTCTGCCTTTTTTATAAGGCGCCCTCTTCACGATCATTGTTGCACCAGTTACCCAGGCAGCCAATCATCCTGCTACACTCATGACCCTGTATGCTGCTCTTATTTAACTAAAGGATAATCCACCGGGCTGAGAGTGTTTCCTTGGATTTCACTGAGTGAATAAAAGCAGAGAGGGAAAAAGTCCTTCAGCCTAATACATGTCACTTTGACCTCTCTTTCATTTACAGTTGAAGCAGACTGAATAGTCTGAGTTCTTGTCTACGTCAGAACTGATTTATTCTACGACAGGAAGTGTGTGTCGTACATTTCATGAAGCACAGTTAGATTTATTGAGTCTGTGGCATCCAGACGACTTAGGCTAGAGTGGACCGCAGACAGAAACAACAACTAATAAAGGGAGACAGGAAGAGAAAAACTGAATACATCAGGAGTAACAGGCAGGACAAGCACGACAGTGAACCTGATCAAAAACAAACAAGTGTAATGACATGTATATTATTTTGATTGTTTTTATTTATTTAGCAGACACTTTGATCCAAAGCAGCTCACATTTTTAGCCTATCTGCCATGTTGTAGTCTGTGGGAGGAGCCTCATGAGGAGAACATGCTAACGCCAGGCAGAAAGGTCCCAGCCGAGAATCAAACCTGCAACCTTCTTGCTGCGAGGCAATAGTGCTAACATCTGTGCCAGCATGCAGGCATCAATGATAATATACAAACAGGCAGCAAGGCTTAAAAAAACGACTCTGATTATCAGACAAATCTCCTGCTTCCAGTTAGTGGCATCAACAGTCTGCAGGGGGGGAAAGTGTTGCTTCTAAAAACAAACATGCCACAGTTGCCAGTTTCTGACTGGGTAGTTACTGGCTGTCATCAGTATCCAGTTAAAAAGTACAGAAGTGAAAAATGTCTGAAAGTAGTGGGAAAAAAATCAGATCTGGTACTGTCCCCAAAGTCTCCTACCTGGGTCATAGTCTGCAGTCTGTGGAGGGTGGGAGGCAGGGTCGGATCTAGCAGCCCCACTAAGGGGGGCAGGTAGAATATCAGGGGAGCCAGTCTGGACATGCTAAGAATGTTTTGGTCATCACATCCCCCCAATCCCTTAAAGCGGCTCTCTGGATTATTTTTCTCTGTATCAAAGTTTTCTAAATGTTCTAAATGATATTTCAGGTCTAAACTATGATCTATGGGTTGAGTTCCACAACATCTGTCATTCTGATGAAGACCCTCCTTCCTCCTAGAGACCCCTTTCCATTATTTCTTGCCGCCGGCATTTTTCAGCCAATGAAATTCAAATGTCTGCATTCTCTCAACATGCACGCGCATCGACCAACCTGTACCAGTAGGGGGCGCTGTCGTACAGGACGCTCCGTGTGTTTCTCTGCAGTCTCAGCCGTTCACTGAGGACTCACGGCTCATTTCTACTAAAAACCTACCCATTCTCCAGCTAAAGACGGATTTATTTTTATTTTTAAACCTTTCACCTCACAGAATGGCAAGGCTTGACAGGGTTACGCGTTTATTTTGGTCAGAAAGTTCATCCAGGGCCGAGTCAAGTTCAGCTTCAGAGTCCAGCAGCAGCTCTCTGCTAACAGAGCTAATATCAGAAGCAGCAGGGACAGAGAGGGCTCATCAGACCCTCGTAGTGTTGTTGGAATAAGATTGTGAACTGTGAGTGATTAAACCCTACACATTGAGCTGTACAGTTCATGGCCGAAGTATATGCGCCACGCGCACACGCGACCGGACGCGCGTGTCGAGATGTTTTGAGGAGGAGCCTTTGGACGCTAGATTCAAAAACTGCTCTCCTGATGAAATCCTCCAGAGTGCTGCTTTAAATGCATCAAAAACTACACCATCATCATATCAGTTAGATTTATGTTCATATTTGATCCCTACCCTCTGCATTTACCCGGGCTTGGGACCGGCATAAGTAGGACACTGGCTGATGCCCTGTTGAGGCTGCACTCATCTGGTTATGTTTGGTTTTTTTGTATGTGTTTTTGTTCTTTTTTGTGTTTTTTTGTTTTGTTTTTCTTTCTTTCAGTGTCATTTCATTTGTCTTTTATTTGATTTTATTTTTATCTTTATTTTTTTTATCTTTTCTATCTATTTAACCCTTATTTTTTGTCTTTTAGATTTTTTTTTAATCTCTTATCTGTTGAACCTTTCTATTTTCTATTAGATTTTTTTATCCATCTTATATTTGTATTGGACCTATCTTTTGTGTTTTATATTACTTTTTATCTTTTTTATTTTAATTTTTTTCCATCTTATCTATCTATTGAAGCTCAATTTTACTTTATTTTTTTATTTTTATCCATATATCCTTTATCCATTTTCTAATGTACTGTATTTCTATCTTCTTTATTCTTTTTTGTATATTTGTGTTGTTGTTTTTATTTCTTTATGGCTTATAGAAGCAACTACAGCAGGAGTCGTCTGCTTTTCTGTGCAAAAGTCTGAACGAATGCGTCCAGGCCTGTTGTTCTGGCCTTCTCATGAGCCAAAATAACTAAATCTCTCTTTCTCTCATGTAGCGTAGTGCAGCAGAAGGGTGAAAGGACACGAGTCAAAGTGGAGAAAGAGCTCTCACAAAAGGAAGAGACTAGAGCGCTCACTCTGACCGTTTTTCACTGAAATATTTTTGAAATTTAGTATTTCTGCATGCAGTCGCGTTTGGGGGGCAGTCATGGAATTTGAGGGGGCAATGCCCCCCCTTTGCCCATGCCTACATCTGGCCCTGGTGGGAGGTGATGCTTGTGCTTTCACCGTGGATGGGTGGGACACGCCTCATAGGGCTGGTGAGGCTGGAGGGACTGGTATGCATGCTCTGATCTGCCCAACTACAGCCACTGTGAAAGTTCAGAATCATCTCAGCGTAGCACTGGAAAAGGTCCCTGTGGGAAAAAATCCCAATATGCACCAGTACGGTGGGAAAAGGTTCCAGTACGCTGAGGGGTAAAGTTTAAAGGGGCCACAGCATACTGGTGCTTACAGCCCACTTAAAGCATTGTCCAAGAGTAGTGAATGAAGTGATGACATCATCAACTCACGTTCCTGTTGTGATTTCAGTTTGAGTCATCAGTTTGTCTACATGTTACGACCCCTCTGAATGTCTAGGAGGAACACAGGGGTCTGACACTAATGTGCTCCAGGACAAGGTTTTCAAAGGTTTAACAAAAATATTTATTTTTCACTCCCACAATCGCAAACGAGCAGGAAGAGGAACTGCAGAACTAAAGGAGTTTAAAGAAACCCAAAAACTTTCTTCAACTAAGGAAAGGGGAGCTAAACAAACACAAAACGCTGGGGAGAAAAATCTACGACCCAGGAATAATACTACACTAAGATACTACTATTAAGATAAACTAAAGAGGTATTTAAAACCAACTAAAGACGCTCAGAAACAACGAGGATGATCAGGGAGATCGATGTGCCGCTGTCCTGGGTGCTGAAGACGGAGGGAGTATAGATGCCAGCCTGCTCCGTCGCTGTCCTGGGTGCTGAAGACGGAGGGAGTATAGATGCCAGCCTGCTCCGTCGCTGTCCTGGGTGCTGAAGACGGAGGGAGTATAGATGCAAGCCTGCTCCGTCGCTGTCCTGGGTGCTGAAGACGGAGGGAGTATAGATGCCAGCCTGCTCCGTCGCTGTCCTGGGTGCTGAAGACAGAGGGAGTATAGATGCCAGCCTGCTCCGTCGCTGTCCTGGGTGCTGAAGACGGAGGGAGTATACATGCCAGCCTGCTCCGTCGCTGTCCTGGGTGCTGAAGACAGAGGGAGTATAGATGCCAGCCTGCTCCGTCGCTGTCCTGGGTGCTGAAGACAGAGGGAGTATACATGCCAGCCTGCTCCGTCGCTGTCCTGGGTGCTGATTAGGTACCGACAGCAGATCGGGGCAGACAGTGACTCTCCTCCTCATCCCAAGACAGCCACACGTAACACTGCACAGTAAAGTGCACCTCACCACAACTCAGTGAAGTTGTGTTTTCTAGACCTCTCTGATTTACTATAAAACACCAGAAGTCAGCAGCTTATGACTCTGCAGAATATTCATCAGGTGCTTTGACCATTTAAATGTGGGTGTGTAGGAGGAGGGATCTGATCCAAAGTCAGCTCAGAACATTTATAAACAAGAGTTTTATAAGTTTGAGTATTATTTTGTGTTCTCACTGAGCTGAAGTACACTTTTGATTATACTCAAAGTTTTCTAAATGAGGCCCCTGATGTTTTCCTGCCCTGACGCTGAACACGGTGTTGTAACTCTGTTAAAGCAGCGTGTTTGTTTACAGAGACATTTTACTGATTAAGTAATTCAGTTCTTTAACTTGCAGCCAACAGTTCCATCCGTTTTTACCTTTAAACTAAGAAAAACTCAGGAGAGAACTAATCAGTATTTTATAAAGTGCTTTCCACTCAGTTATTTTGAACAAACACAAACAAAACTCTTGATTTCTTTATTTAATAACAGGTTTTCTACATGAAACAGTAAGACAGAAGGCAGAACCCTCTCCAAGGCTCTCCCTGAAATACGTCAACAATCATCAGTTCAACCCTAGAGTTTTATTAGACGGCATCAAAAGACTCTTGGAACTATTTTATTTTTCAAGTAGTAAATCAAGTTTAATAAAGCAGCAATAAATGATTGGTTTCCCATCTGTAGTTCAAAAAGTCTATAGAGTGTCTACAGGAATATATAAAAACCATATGTTTTGATAAATGCATTAGAACATTTGCTGCAGTGAAGTCAATGGAAGTGACTAAATATGATGAGTTTTCAGGTGAAGGGTTAATATGAAGTCATCATCTCTTCCTGTAGAAAACCTTAGCCTGGCTGCTTTTTGCCTGAGGTTAGAATTATGTGTGTTTTGCTTTAAAAACCCAGTTGTTTTGCTTACATACACTCTAAGTAAACAGTTCATTCAGGCGTATTTCTACCGCTGACAGCAGCTCACTGTGAGCCAGATCCAGCTTTACCCCAGGAAGCAGCAGGAAGGTTTAAACAGTCAAGTTGATTCTTTCTGCAGCTCCGCGGGCTTTTAGGTGAACAGCCAACAAACTGACTGAGTGTTATAGAGTAGACGGTGTGTTGGTCTGTATGAACACCTGACCATTATCCCTAAATAAAGAGTCAGTGGTCAGGACTCAGGATGCTCACATTTAGCAGAAAGAACACGTGTTCCAAAAAAGGGTTTTAAATAAAGGCATCTGGACTTATTTGGTTCTTTGAAGACGTTTCGCTGCTCATCCAAGTAGCAAAACCTGTGAAAAACCAAAAAAAAAGTGAAAAACCAGTTTTAAACAGAGGACTCAGATTTCATCTTTCCAGCACCTACCAGTCTGCTCTGAACTTCATTCTCTCCTCTAATCCAAACACCTCACCAGGACTCCAGCTGAATACAGTGGAGCGAACACCTCCTCAAGGGGGGAGGAGGAGGTGTGTCACAGACAGAGGAAGAGAAGACTCTCTCTCCTTTACTACAGACAGAACTGACAAAGCTACTGGGATGAGCAGAAACGTCTTCAGAGAACCACATAAGTCCAGTTGTCTTTATTTAAAACCCTTTTCTGGATGATCATGACCTGATGACTGAGAACCTTCACCAGCACACCACACCTGTTAGATGAGTTTTTGCTCCTTGTCTTATGTGATGACAGAGCTGTAGTATTTAGCCTGATGGATCTTATTCTGCACACAGTAGCTGTTACACTTGTTGGCATTTTCCTTCACCAAAAAAAATCTAAAGTACTTGTGTTCAAAGATCGTTGTTATCTTCAGCTGTCAAATTTAGCATCCTGTAAGCAAGAAAATAAAGAATATAATTAATAACAATTCAGTTAAAAACAGTGCTGGAGTCTGGTCTGAGTGTTTCTGCAGCTGATGACTGAGAACATGTTTACTCTGTTAGGATTACACCCCCCCCCCCCCAGTACGTAATGGTCAGGTAACCAGTCACTGTCGAGAGCCAGCCGGTGATCACGCATGACTCATGTCAGCGTGGTGAAAGTTCTCCAGACAAGCAGAACATTTAGAACACTGATTCCTCACTGGTGGTCTCGACCCTACGTGGTTATGGATCGATGTCCTGTGATTTTCTTCTCTACTATCCCAGGTTCAAGATACAGGATGACTTTGTTGTCATTGCATCAGCGTCCTGATACAATGAAACTTAGGTTCATCATTTCTGTAAAAAATTAAAAAGTGGCATGTTTTTCTCCTGTTGGTTGATGGCTTGTTGTTAAGGTGGTCTGAGGCCAGACAGTTGAGAACTCCAGATTTAGATCTGTTTTATCTGCTGCTCTCGTGTTGTAGAAAACGCCATCTTGGCCTTCGGGAACGGCTCAGACGTGAAGACTGGAGCCAGCCAGCCTGGGATGTCGAGCCCAGCAACGGACAGCCAGAGCCAGCATTTGGTAACCACCCCCCCAGGCGTGTCCATGGAAACAGAGCAGAACGACCTGCGAGCACAGATACCTACTCAGGTGAGATGAGACGGGAAACGTGATGTGCCACTGCAGACGAGTCGACTCAGAACCGGGTCACACTGCAGCTCATGACTTCAGATCACACCCTCAAGTTAAAATAATCCTCTACTGATGTCTGGTAGACCTTCATTCTACACCTACATCTAACTAATGTGGAGTGAAAATAAAACCTAATGTACAAACACACCTGATCAGCTGTCATGAAGACATCCGTTTTCCTTCATTTGTCTCCGTTACTTCCATCCAGATCAGGCGTTGCTCTCAGCCTGACTCTGCCTTGATTGGTTTGGTCATTAGATCTTGGCTGCTGTAAAAGAACTCCATGTTCAAAGTCATAAAAACAACTTGAGGATAAAAGATTTGAGGCAATTAAAAAGCAGCAGGACTCAGTGTAAACAAATGAGTTTTACACTTCAGCAGAGTGGAAAACACACACTGACTGTAGATGGTTTATAGAAACTTCACACACAAAGGAAGGGAACCAGGCTTTGGTTGATCTCTGTGCTGTTGAGCAATGGGTCTGAAGTCTATTAATAACCTAAACTGAGGTCTGATTGGCCAATCTCAGACTCTGAATGTTCTCTAAGACGATAGTTTGACTTTATCAGTGGTCAAATTGAGTCAAGGGTCAAAAACGATGTGCTGCAGAAAGCATGTTACAGATAAGTTCAGTCAGGACAGAGGAGAGTGTGAGCTTCAGTCTAATGATCTCCTCGTGGCTCATCTCTGTGATGGAGCCACTAAAGAAGACCTTAGTGGATCACCTCAACATGTGAGTGTCTACCAACACCCTGACTAACCACACCTGTTGTTGGTAGCTTAACGTTTCTCTTTTCCTCTGCTAGAAATCCCAGTTTTTAATGAAAACATTCCAGATAAACATTCTATATTGTAGCAAAGCCCTCTGGTAGCAGACCTGATATGGTTGGAATGCCTGATTAGTCACCTTTGTATGAGCTAGAGCTTATAAGGATCTGTGGAACCAGCAGCACAGCTTAAATGTGTGGGTGACAAGCAGTAATCTCAAAGAGACCCATCCAGATCAGTTCAGATCCAGATTCAGGCAAACTGATGACAGTAAATGTGATTCCGTTTTAAAGGGATATTCCTCCTAAAATGGATTTTTTGTCTATTTATTCCTCGTAGTTAGATCAGTGGTCAAACACCATTAGTAACCAGGCCAGCCAGTATCCTGATCCAGCAGGACTCTTTAGCTTTACTTAGCAGAAGTTGTTTTAGATCCTGAGGGTCACCCAGTACTGACCCGGAATGACCCTGACAGTTCCCTCTGTTCAAAGGGTTAGTAACGCCCTGGCTCAAGGACTTGAGCCACAGTGAGGTTCCTAGAGTGGTTAGTTAGGCTGTTAGTGTGTGTGTGGGGGGGGGACTTACCCAGAACTCCTGTCTCCAACTCTCAGATCCTCGCCCTTCTACCGCCGACCTCCGCCTGTTCTCCTATCCTCGGGAGGAACTCCGGATTGCTTTCAGCCGATCCGATTAACGTCAGTTCTCCCCAACGATCCGTGCAACTTGTAACCAGTCTGGGTCATTTTTAGAGTCTGGGACAGTGAAACCCCAGGACCGTGCAATCACTTCCTCTTTTTATTAAAGCTTTCTTTCCTATTAGAGCAACCATTGATAGTTTCATTGAATGCTTGACGCGACCGTTAAAAGCTTCATTTAAATCCATCCTCAGTCTCCAGGTAAACAGACGAGGTCTCCTAGCTAGTTAACAGAAACACGTCTCGGTGAACTCACCCCTCCCGTCGGGTAAAATCCATACGCCAGCCTCCCGCCGACATAGGACCACGGTTTGTAAAGGTGACAAAGCAGAGTCTAACTCCAGCCGTAGAAACGTTCCCCCAGCTTTTCCTCTTTTCACCTCCAAACGTTTTTAGTTTCCTGCTAGCTGAAAAGCTGTTTTTGGGGGGACTCTGGTATTTTTATCTAAAAATGGAATCACCCGCCGGCTCTCTGTCCTACTTCTACTTTCACTTTCACTTCCGGGATGTTCTGCCCCAAAATGTGTCCGGGCAGATTAATGCCAATCCAAGCAGTGAGGAAATGCGGCAGACAGACAGCTGGATTGTCCAATCCTATCGAAACGATAGGATTGGCTGAAGTTTTTAGAGAACTGAGGGACAACTACTTTATTGATTTCTTTCTGTGTTTTAATCTCCACAATATATTTATGGCTATACTATGTTGGAACGTTGTTAAGAGGCTTTAAAAAAACGTTAAAAGCTACATTGTTTACCTGATACTGAGGATGGCTCAAAGCAAACGTTAAACTTTGTTAAATCTCAACTAGCATTGTGAGAAAAATGTCCTGATACTAGTGATACTAGTCCTGACTAGTGACCTCAGTAAACAAATTGACTGCAAGTGAAAATAAAAACTAACACAAAGGAATTACAGGTACTATTTTAGACTGGGGACTACTTTAAGCCTCCGCTGAACGGAGCGAGGACATGACGCAGCGTCTCCAAAGACGCCTACGTCCATAAATACAAATACTGGCTACTAGGCTAAACCTGGTAAAGTCTTTTGGAGATAATCTCTGTGCAGCTCCTGACTTTGAACTTTAGAAAGTCAGGAGCTGGACATGAATTGAGTAAATAGTTTAAATGAAGACTAACCAAAGGGGTCCGTGAACGGAGCCCTGTGCTCCGCCTGCATTCAGTTTCAGGAAGGATGTTGAGTTTATGGTGGTCATGCTGCTGCAGTAGCCTAGTAATATAGACATTGTCATGCAGAGGGCTACTTCCTGTTTGTAGAAACTCCACCCACTTTGAGTGATGTCAGCACTTCATAATCCCTTAACTGTCCCTTATCCCAAACCCAGAGCTAAAGTGAGAATCTGAACCAGTTCTCTCAGATGATAATCAGCTGGACTTTGTTTAAATGCTCGGCCTTTCTGACATTAAACATCACGCACATGGTTCTGCAGATTTTAATAGGGAGAAAATGATGAATAATAGGCAAATGAAATTTATTTAATGCACTTTTTTCCTACTGGGATGTAAAAAACGCTGTAGATAACATAATTGACCGTTTTCCATCAGATATAAATAAACTTCACATGCAAAATGTATAAGTAGGCCACACTTATTTCCAGAGGGAGAGCTGATATAAAAAATGCTAAAAGCTCAAATGACATTTCCATGCCTCATGTGGTCAGAGCTGCTGGTCCCACACACAGCAGTTCAGCCTGAGCCTGCAGGGGGAAGGAGAAGTGACACTTTGCTGAACATGGACATTTTTACCTGCTGGTTAAGGAGGTTTAGTCAAATGCCACTGAGTCCGACAACAGTCACACTTAATTATGTTTAGGAATTTGCTTTCCATAACTCATCAAGAAGACGCTGCTTTGCTTTGCTGCCATGTTCGCTCCAGCACGCAGAGAGGAACCGGATCAGCTGCTGTAAAACTCAGCTCTGCTCCATTAATATTAATGGCTTTTAGATAGGAGTTCTGGACTTTTACTGGTTTCATCCCACTTACCGACACACAGCTGTGTTGACTGAAACGGGATCTCACATGAAACAGAGCAGCGTGTTATTTCATTCTAACTCTTCTGAGGCGTTCCTGAGGTTTTCTGATTGGTTCTGTTCTATCACAAGCTGATGACCAGACTGATGGCAGTCTGGAGTATGATGCAGCCCCAGCACTTCAAAGGATGAGAATAGTTTTTATTATTGTTCTCCTTTTATTCTTGCACAATAAAACAAATTAAATCGAAATGTCACAAAAACTGGAATGATGTATAGGTGAGTATAGGGGCTCATTATGTACCTCACAAACAAGGAAGACAAGGAAATAAACGCACAAGTACCATTACTCAGCTAAATCAAGATATAAGAAACTCTTGTGACAGAAGCCGTTCTGGTAGATGTTTCCATAGAGGAGGCTGACGTTTGTCTGGACAGTCAGATCCACAGCTCAGGGTTACTCTCTGATCATGTAACATTCATGAGGATCAACAGACCTTCATCACCTGTCACACAAATCCCAGTCGGCATCCTGAACTGAATCCAGGAAACCACCAGAACCCCGTTACACAACCTGCTGCGACTTCTTTTGTGTCCTAGTCATCCCAGAGCTGCTGTTTCAACCACGGACACACAGCGTGTCCATTTACAGCCTGATGTACTCAATAATAATTATTAGTAGTAGTTTTAAAAACTTATTATAACAGCTAAATAGTATTCTGTTCATTCAGGCCAAACTAGTTTGATGCAACATGAATCTGTATTGAATCTATAATGAATGGATCTATAATGTGTTTTCCTTTATGCTCCTTTGATCCAATCTAGAACCAGAGAGCTTTGAATCCAATACAAACCCTGGTCCCAAATCTGGATTTGAGGAGAGATAACTGTAACAGGGTTTAATGAAATGCTTGCCTTATAAAAAGAACCCAGTCTGGGTTCCACTCTTCATCTAGAACACTGAGGCCGGTGCTTTTAAAGGTTCTGAATTAGGAGCAGTGGGGGGGGGGGGGGGGGGGGGGTCATGCTGCTGCAGGTGATTCACCTTGTTTATGAAATCAGCTCCAAATCTCAGTTTGTAAAACTTTAAGGTGGCTCTAAAGGCTCACCTTCAACTCAAGTAGAGCCTAAAGACTTGATTTGTCTCTACTTTTATGGGACGATTTTAATACTTTGTTTACAGTGGCAGGTGGGGATTTTTTTGGGGGGTGGGGCGCATTTTGGGGGGCGCAAGTCAGTTTTCAGATGTGCTCTAACCACATCTCACCACTAGAGCAGGAATGAAGCAAAATAGTTTCATCTGACTGAAAATGCTGCTGGTAAAATCCCTCCCACCAGTTCTCTAACAATGTGGAGCTGTTAGGTCTAATTCTACACATCAAACAGTAAAGAAATCATCAGGAGACCTTAGAATAATATCAATATAATCAGATACAAATAAAAACAACCACAATGTGGTCACAACAGAAGAACAAACATCCTGACCTCCACAAGGTCAGAAACAACTTAACATTCACAATCAGCTTTCTACTGACACCACAGACACATCAATCATCTCTAACTAACAGTCAGATCATTAATGTTACAGTTCAGACAACAACCACTAACCAAGCAAGTCATGACAATCAGCTCCACTAATGAAGGGAATTAACAACTAAATAAAGTCAACTCCACTGATGGGTCCATCAAAATAAGTTCAATTACCATTTTAGGACACTCATACAAAACTCCCATAGGCCTCCATGGCGTTTTAACGAAAAGTAACAAAAACCTCCTCAAACAGGTTAAACTACATGAACCAAAGTATTCAATCAACAGTATCAGTGTTCCTCTAACATTCGGCATCAACGATAACAAAGACATGTCGCTGTTTAATGAATAAAGTCTAATGGCCTATGAGCTAATGGCTAGCTAGCCTGAGCCAGAACCTCATGCTAATTTTAAACAAGTCTCAAGACATTCATCTATCACGTATTAAAGCCATGTTTAATGTCTTTTACTGTAAAATCACTGTTTAAAGTTTATAAAAATGTAAACAATTCCAGCTAAGTCATCACCCCACTGATGAGAGATCAGCTGTTTTTCAAAATTATTGCAAATAAACTCTCAATCAATAAATGACTAAAACTATCAGTTCAGCTAATGGTTTCTGCTCAGCTGGTTCTAATGGGTCAAATGAAGACAGCTGGTCCCCTCTGGTCTCTCATCCATGGAGCTTTGATCTTTCAGAATCGATGAAGCTCCTCGAGGCTCCAGTAGGCCTTGTTCAGGACCACCATGACCCGCATGACTGAGAACCTTCACCGGCACTTTCTTCTGATTCTGTCAGCATTCAAACAGACAGAAAGGCATTTGTTCTAGTCTTCATTAATATTCATTGTCTTGGTGCAGCTCTTGTTGTTTGTAGAGTGTTCTAAATAAATGTGCTGTCCATCAGGTGAACGAGAATGACAGATTGTGGGGCGACGAGGAAGACTCCACCCTCCCGTCTCCAGGCCTTTCGGATCGTGGAGCCAAGCCGGTCCACCTCTCCCTGCTGCTCCTGGTCCTGGTGCTGCTCTCCCACCCATGAGAGGCCTCCTCTACCTGGCCTGTGTGGACCAAGCTTCATATCCAAGGAGGAGGGGGGGGTGGGCTGGGGCCATTTGTGTTTAAAACAACATACTGTGGGAGGGGTGACCTCTGTCCTGCCCCACTCTCCTCTTCTTCTTTCACAAGAATCACTCTTTATCTCTTTTTGTGAATTATGACTAAAAGCAGATGTGTTGTTGAAGCCACGCCCTCCGGAAAGGCCACCACCGCTGCATCGCAACTTTTACACAAACACACACAGACTCCTTTCATCTGATCTCCAACCACAGGGAGGCGGACTGGGGTGTACAGGGGAGAGACACTCAGGACGCAGTGCAGGAAGAGATGGAAAACAGAAGATGACAGTTTCTTTTCTTTGTTCTTGAACATTCCTTGATGTAAAAGGTAAAATATTAAATGTTACGACTTTGTTATGCGAGATTTAAGGTGGAACGTGTGTGTTGTCCACCTGCAGCTCATTCAGCTTTGCTCTTTGTTTCGATGCCACATTTTCTATTTCAGATCATCGTTGCCCAAAACGTTAGATGAAAGCACATGTTCTATTGGTCACAGTGAACCTTCGTGGATGTGTTTTAAGTTGAAGGATGAAGAGTTCGTTTCCAAGAGAATTTAAACGTTTTAGGAAAACTCTGTTGAAGTTCAACCATCTACCGAGAGGGAAATCATTTCAAGTGTTTTCAAAAAACAACATACTTGTTTTTTATCAAATTATATAAGAGTAGAAGCCAACTCTAAATTCTGAATACCTCACTTTGGAAAAGAACTCTTCATGAATTCATTAGTTAAGCTTTAATGTGAGGCCCGCTCAGAGACTCTGGGGCCTGTTTTACGTTCAGAACTGTAAAAAAAAAATAACAATCAAGTGTTTGTTTGTTGAACCAGTAAGAGATTGAGACCAGTTTATATTTTTAATGTCTGTGGACTCTGTTGCAAAAATAATATCATGGATGATTAATGACCCATTGTGGGAGAACCGGTGAGACGGAAACCGCTCAGATGCAGATGCATCCACCACCCTGAGACGGAAGCAGTGACCCGTTTCCTGCTGGGACTCTTCACTCACGCACTGAGTGTTTCTGCTCTATGAAAGCTGCGCTCTGATTGGTGGAGAGGGCGTGTCTAATGACGAGTCTGATTGTTCCAGTGTTTTGTTAAATGATGCAAACGGATGAGAATGAATGGAGCGGATCAGGATGTCAAACGAAACAAACTCCATCAGGTCTGCAGCTTCTACAAGTGGTTCAGAGTAGTCCCAGGTTTCAGTTTCCTTCTTTACACTTTGATTTACAGCCTAAACACGAAACTTTATCCCCCCAAAAAAGACAAAAAGTAAGAAAAAAGTAGCAAGAGTTGGAAAAAGTATAAACATTTTTTAAAAGTAAGATTTTTAAAAAATGTCATTTTAACCCTTTAAAAGGCACGGACTGAGTGATAGAAACATTTAACCATTGAGTGTTTTTTGGGTCTGTTAAATTCAGTCTTTCTGTTTATTTTATTTCTATTTTACTTATTTAATCGTTAGATCTTTCTGTTATTATTTAACTTATTGGTTGAACTGTTTTTAATACTTGTATTGACCCTTTTCTTACTTTCTCTTTGTACTTTTAAACACTTTCTATAAAGTTTCAGGCCGAGGCTGCAAATCAAAATGTAAATCAGGTGATCAGAAATGGTTACTTGAGGGGTCGACATGTAAACAGCTGTCTTAAAGGGCCAGTTCACTCAGTCACCTGTGCTTCTGTGTTGCCATGAAAACATGAATCTCTTTCACAGAATAACGCTGGGCCCACCGAGCTGTGATGTGAAGTAGAGCCCTTCGCAGTGAGAGTGGAGCGCCACGTTGAGTCCCAGCAGTGCCGATCCGCACCGCGCTGCTGAAGATACACAACAGTTCTATTTTGGCGCTCAAGCGCAGCTAAGACCCATCAACATACTTTATGAAATAGATATTATAATACACCGCTACTAGTACAACAACAGAAACTACCACCACAAGGAGAGTTTCATTATGTCTGCCGACTGTTGAAGAGTTAAAAGCAGCGTTCAGGAACGCGTATGTGAGACCAGAAGACTCACCAAATAATGATGTTTCCTGTGGGTTTAACGTCATTTCTTTCTTTTTTTTTAAATAAAGGGTGAACAATGGCAGCATTTTACATGGAAACAAGTTCAAATTAAAGTGATAATGTGCAGTTTTGCTTGTTTTGGGCTCCCTCTGGTGTCCGTTTTAAATCACTGCATTACACAAGTTAGCATATTGTTTCAGCTTCTAAACGCCTAAATCTACCTGTTGAAATGTCTCCTCAGCCTTCAGAGCTTTCTACAGGAGCGGTTATTTACTCCTTCAAAGAAATCAGCTGTGTTCAAGCAGGGAGAGATGGGAAAAATCAGGAATCATGAGCTAAAAACACTCCAGAGCTAGCATAACAGCTAGCCACTTTGGGTTAGCCTAACCCTCGTGAGACACGTGACTTCCTGGGTACCGTGACGCGACGGAGATCTTGCAATCGTGGTATTCTGGATCTAACCACCAGATGGGGCTAAGTGACTTTTCATTAACTCTGTAAAGAGTCAGATTAGCACAGACTGGCTCAAGGAGAAGATTTAAAAATATGAAAAAGTTGCATATTATCACTTTAAAGCAGTTATGTGGAGCAAGAAAGCATTTTTTAAACCAATGTACCACAGCGCCTCTCAAATCATCCATTCTCCCCCTCCAGCTTTCTATAGGCCCACCTCGAAACACACGGTGCGTCACTCTGGTCTCCGGTCATAAACCGTGCGTCAATTACTGTAGCTCTAACTTCTCCATGACGGCTGAGACTGTAACTAGGAAGACACAGAGCATCCTGGGAGCGCAGCCCCCCATCTCTACAGGTTTGCACGACGCGTGTGCACGTTGACTGACACAGCCGACAATGTGGAAACTTGAAGTCTATTGGCTGAAAAAGTTCACCAGTCAGAGAAAATTCATAGGGGTTCTATGGGGGAAGGAGGGTCTTGTGGAACTCAACCCATAGATCATAGTTTAAACCTGAAATATCAATTAAAACATTTAGAAAACTTTGATACAGAGAAAAATACTCCACATATCTGCTTTAAGACCAATCAGATTTGTCCTCATCCAATCAGTCTGGTTCATCTCAGTTTATTATTAGCATCTTTTTTTGTATTCATTATTGTTGCTAGATAATCCAACATGCCTCTATGAAACGAACTTGTCAGAATTGTGTTGACTTTCTTTCCCTAACTGATTTGTGGGTCTGGGTGATGTTAGTTGTGTTTTGCCATCTAGCATCCTAACACTAGATTAGAATGTTGAACTGGCCCTTTAATGAAGCCTGTGGCGGTGTGTTTGTGTGGTAATAGGAGTGTGTGAGTAACGTGCTCACTGAGCCTCTCATCGTGATGGATCCTCACATCGTGCTGCTGCCACATGACCCAGCAGTCGTCTCCGTTCGCTCTGAAGATAAACTCTAAATGTGGATGAATCCTAAACGGTTTTCAGGAGTTTTATTCACATTTCTAAAGGATTTTTGGTATCAAATCTCTAAACCCTGATTCAGACCTACTGAGCATCACCTCCTCCAGCGGGGCTGCGTTCAGCTACAACCCTGTTTACCATTACACATGTTGCAGAAGTTGTACAGATCTTATAATATAGTGTATACTGTAAACCACACAGTGTATACCATATCTATGATGTCTACAGTAACATTCATACACTGGGTAATAAAAAGACTTTATTCTGAAATCGGTCTGATATTTTCCTGAGAAAATCATTGAGTTCCTATTTTTGATTTGTTTATACTGACCAGCTGTTTGGTTAAAGACTAAGATCTGATTTAAGTTTTTTCATAAAGGCTGTTCAATCTGTGGACAGGAAGGACCTTCTAGTGGTCTGTGATGGACAGGAAGGATCTTCTAGTGGTCTGTGATGGACAGGAAGGACCTTCTAGTGGTCTGTGATGGACAGGAAGGATCTTCTAGTGGTCTGTATAAAAAGTAAAATAAATAAAATATATATAGATTGTCTGTTTTCAAAAATAAAACTCCAGAATAAAGATCAATAAAGGAAGCTATGGTTCAGACTGAAATAAATCATTATTAATGCATCAAGATGAATGTAATGATTTAATCACTAACTAGATTCAAGATATACAAATCTAACATTGAAGAACATTGAACTCTGAAGAAGGATCTTTGATCTGCAAAACATTTGAGTTCATATCGACCTGAACAGGAAGAGGTTGTGTTGGTAGCAGAAAAACATCAACTCTGTTCAGAGTCAGAGTCAGTCTGTAGACTATAGTCCCTGGTGGGACTGAAGGTCAGAACTTCTTCTGGACCAGAGTCTCAAACTGGGACTGTTTGTGGTCCTGTGTGTTTTCCACTCCAGACCAGAGTCTGGACGCCTTCTGGTTTCCCCAGAACGGTCGGTGACCTTGACCTTTGTTGACCCCTCTGATCACTACATTTCCAAATACTTCAGTTTGAACTAGGAAAAACACCTAAGGGAACTTTTATTGACAGAAATAATAATAAAATTCTTGCTCCGGTGAAGTTCTTCCCAAACAGTTTCAAAAGTCACTGACCAGCCCAGAAGATCCATGAGATGTGGAATCACCTTCACAGAGAACAAAACAAAGATCAGCCAGTATCCAACGGGAATCCTGAAGCTTCCTCCTGGAATCAGAATGTGATGAAGAATAAAGCTGTTGACCTTTGAACTTGTTAGATTTGTTCACTCTGTTCCTCTCTCTAATCCGTTTCAATAAATCATTTCCTGACTTGTTCCTCATTTTCCAGGAGAATAAACTGGAATGACGGGAAGCTTTGAAATGAACAGAACTGAAGCAAACAAGTGTCAGTAAACAGGAGCATCAAGCGTTTTCACAAAAACAAAGAGTTTAGCTCATCATTTTTACCCCCAAACATTAGTAATGGGTGAGAAGACTTGTGCTAAAAGATGTTAAATTTATCCTCTGAACCGATTAGAGCTGCTGCTGTTATCGTATTTAAATAAATGTTGTAATTGCAAAAAGTAAATGTGCAGGAATGTGAAGATCTGCAGCTTTTAGGCAGGTTTCACAGCCAGCCTCCCTGAAGCTCACACACTTAATTATTCCAGCTCCACAATGGGCTGATTTCTCTGAGCAGCAATCTCCAGAAAAGAATATTAATTACATTTTTTATAAGCTGCAGTCTGGAGGGAACTTTACTTATTCTACACAGAGCTGATGTTCCTGTAATTAAATGTCCAACACCAAATACCAGCTTAGTCTCCAGCTTTAGCAGAACACACTTTCTACTCTTTATTTTTGTTCTACTAACTGGATTTGTAGTCATGGGCTGACCAGCTGAACCCTCAGATTTATGTCTCAATGTTTAATAAACAGTTAACTACCTGGAGTCGTAGGAGCTGACAGGAATAACGATAACCCAGAGACAGGTATAACAAAGCTTTAGTCTGAAACAATACTAACAACAACAACAAGGACATGTCTTTTATAAAATGTTCATCTGTAAATTGTTTGTAGTGGATCCACTTAAAGTTCAGTCATGAAGACGAGTGGGGGTGTAAGTCAAACCAAGGAAGAAGAGTTGTCCTCGAGTGTCCCCACAGTAAACAGTGTGAGGGAGTTGCTGCCTTCCGCCTCTGAGGCACCGGGTGGGTGGCCAGAACCTTTTTAGAGCCGGTCGATAGTCTTTCACCATGGTCTCACCAAAATCCTCCCACGCCTGAGATTTTGTCTCAGAAACTGTCACTGCTGCACCCCGCTTGGCCCTCCGGTACCCAGGTCTGGTAGTGATCAGGTCTGGTAGTGATCAGGTCTGGTAGTGATCAGGTCTAGTAGTGATCAGGTCTGGTAGTGATCAGGTCTAGTAGTGATCAGGTCTAGTAGTGATCAGGTCTAGTAGTGATCAGGTCTAGTAGTGATCAGGTCTGGTAGTGATCAGGTCTGGTAGTGATCAGGTCTAGTAGTGATCAGGTCTAGTGATCAGGTCTACTAGTGATCAGGTCTACTAGTGATCAGGTCTAGTAGTGATCAGGTCTAGTAGTGATCAGGTCTAGTAGTGATCAGGTCTAGTAGTGATCAGGTCTAGTAGTGATCAGGTCTGGTAGTGATCAGGTCTGGTAGTGATCAGGTCTAGTAGTGATCAGGTCTGGTAGTGATCAGGTCTGGTAGTGATCAGGTCTAGTAGTGATCAGGTCTGGTAGTGATCAGGTCTAGCTAGTGGAGCTAAACTAAATGATGTGGTAATCACTATTAATTAATGGTTTACCAAGCAGGGCTATTACTTTTTTACACTAGTTGATTTGGTTTTTTTACCTTTAATAAATTAAATAATTTGAAAGAAAGAACCAAACTTTTTTGCCGCTTAAAGGCACTAGAGCAAATTTGGTCAACAAATTAGCTTAAAACATTTTTTCCACGCCTCTTGACAACATTCTAACATAGTGTAGCTATAAATAGATTGTGGCAATTATAAAAAAGGAGAAAGACCTCAATAAGGTGGTTTCCTCACAGTTCTCCAAAAACCTCAGCCAATCATACGGTTCAGATCGAAAGCAGCTATTGGACAATCCGGCTGTCTGTCTCCTGAAGCGCCTCACTTCCTCACTGCTTGGATCCTCCATTAATGCTGCTGGAGCATTTTTCAGCAGAACATCCAGGAAGTGAGAGAAGGACAGAAACAGCTGTTAGCGCTTCAGTTTTAGGAAAAATACCAGAGTCCCAAAAAGAAAAACACCTTTTCAGCTGCAGGAAGCTAAAAACGTTTGGACGTAGAAAGAGGGAAAACCAGGGGGAACGTTAGCATAGCGCTTCAACAGCTGGTGTTTAGCTCTCTATTGTTACTGTGGTAATGAGTGGTCCCATGTCCGGGGGAGGCGCGGCCTAAGGATTATACCTGATGGGGGGGGGGGTGAGAGCTCTGAGACGTGTTGGTGTAAAATAGCTAGCGATACCCAGCTGGTTAGAAGACTAACTAGAGCAGCTTTAAGGAACTACTCAGGATTTGATAAAGGAGTTGGATTGAGGCAGAATCACTTACAGCATTAAAACGTATTAATTCCCACCAGGACCTGGACTCCTGGCTGGAACTGATGTAATCATGAATTCTGCTGACTACCAGAAAGTCCTGAAGGAGAATGTCTGACTTTGACCTCAAACAGGACGTTTCTGTTGGAAAACCCTCCAATGTGTCTGAAATCAAACCATAATGTAAAACAGAGCGTTGGCATGAAGAATGTTACAGCAGGTTTAGAGGTTGATTACTAAACAGCAGGTCTGTTTGGATATTCTAATAATCCTAATCATATTTTTAAAAATGCTTTTGTTTATTTACTCAGCTTATCTTCGTCTTATTTGACAGATTTAAATGTGACAAAAAGCACAACCACAAAAAATAGGAAAGAGGCCAAATGATGAAATGATGACAGAGAGAAGAGGATAAATCTGGTGAACGGAGACAGGAGCAGGAGAAAATAAAGATCTGACAAGAGAAATGATAGAATGTGGGGAAGAAGTGACCCAACAGGTGAAGGAAAAGGAGACAAACATACAGATTCAGAAATCTGACATCTAATAGGAGAAGATGATGAAAGAGATGAAGAAGAGAGAGACAAGAAGATCAGGAGCGAGAAGAGAAACAAAAAGAAACATGAAGCAGGGGAGAAATGTCACACAGGGAGATTAAAGAGAGAGAAACAATAAAGAGTGATGGGTTGACTCCTGATGAATAATTGGTGGTGAGAACACAGCGGCTCAGCGGCTCCTGCCGCCGCTTCGCTGGAGGGCTCACAAACATCAAATACAGCATTAAAAATAGCAGCCGTCATCTGAAAACAGGCCGGAGGAAATGCGTATTTACAAATAATTATTCCAACATTTGTCTCATCCCACTTGGAGCCACAGACACATGGGGGGTGTCACAACATGACAATCCAACAGGGAGGAAAACTTTGTCTTTCTAAGCAGCTCTTTGAACTCAGAGACCCAGAGAGGACTGCCAGAAAGTCTGGCCCAGATCATTACCATCGCCACGGACTGGGTTCTGTACCAGGACCTCAGCTTTCATCAACAGTTTTCTGCTATTATTATAATAAACACTTGTTCTGTTTTCAACCCAAATCCTTCCTCCTTAAAGGGAGAAACATCTACTGGTGAACATTTTCTGCCGGAGCTCATCAAACGTTTCTGAAGAGAACGGTAACGTGCACACAGACAGAGGTTTGTTTTGATCAGTGTGGTTCAAGTTTTCCCTGACACAAGTAGCAGTAGTGTGTGTTTGTGTTGGTGAGAAGAAAGAAGACAGGAAGGAGAACTTTTCTTAGTTTACTCTGCATCAGCTGGGCTGAAGCCACTAATAGTTTTCATTGGGCGAAGAAGCTTCATGGTCTTCAGTGTGAAATGACCCGTCACAGGAAGGAAACGCACAAACCCCAACTTTAACAGAAGTCACAACGCAACCTTCTGCTAACGATGGATCAGTGACTGGGCTGCAACCGCTGGAAACAATGGTGTGAACAAATAATATTTGTATATTTAATATACTGATTTTCAGTTGGATTCATATTTAATGGATGCCTACAGCAATAGAACAAGTAGTTATGCACACTGCTCTGGAGTATTGATCTGATCAGTATCAGAGGGGTGGTTTTAGATTTGGTTTTATTCATATTTATAGATGGTTTTGGTAAAAAGCGTCAACAGAAACAGCTCCAGTGACATCCTGAAGGCAGCAGACTCCAGGGAGTTTACAGTCTTAGTTCTGTTGATCACAGCACCTTAAAGAACAGACTCCGTGACCTGGTGTGGACCTGGTCTAGACTGGTTCAGATCCTAGTCCATATAAACCACATCATGTCAGATACTACAGATCTGTTCTGTGGGGTACCCCAAGGCTCTGTTCTGGGTCCTCTCCTGTTTTTACTATATCTCCATCCTCTTGGACAGATCATTAGTAGATGTCCCAATGTCTCCTACCACCTTTATGCAGATGACATTCAGCTGTACTGCTCCTTCAAGGACTCAGAGTTCTACAAACTGTCTGAACTACTGGAGTGTCTGTCAGTTCCATCCCGAGTCCTCAGGTCCACAGACCAGAATCTACTAACAGCTCCAACCTGAGTCCTCAGGTCCACAGACCAGAATCTACTAACAGCTCCAACCTGAGTCCTCAGGTCCACAGACCAGAATCTACTAACAGCTCCAACCCGAGTCCTCAGGTCCACAGACCAGAATCTACTAACAGTTCCAAGGACCAGATTTAAAGTCCAGGTGATCTCTCCTTCCAGTCTGTTGCACCTCGACTTTGGAATGACCTTCCTTTAGTCTGACGCTGTATAGACAGTCTGGACTCCTTTAAAAAGCAGCTGAAGACCCAATTATTCAAAACTGCTTCTAAATAACTATTTTATTTTCTCTTGTAGGTGTTTAATCATCTTTATTTTATGATCAATATGTATTTTAATAACATTTGTTTGTATAATTTTTATTTCTTTTAATAGTCTTTTATTTTATCCTGATGCTTTTGGTTCTTTTGTCTTTCATCGTGTTTTCATCCTGATGTTTTTTGTGACTGTTTTCTCTGAACGCTGCTGTAGAAATAAGCTTTACTCTGATTTGATTAAAACTGAATCACAGTTCCTGTAATAAGTCGCCCTGAATGTGGACTTGAAGGATGTGGACTTCGTTCCGCTCTTTGCTGACGTGACCTTAGAGACACCAGACGACCGAACATCAAGACACAGAGCAGCAGGTGGATTTTCACATTTAATAACAGACAAAATGTTCTGTCATTCATTTATATACATCAGTAATTACAGGGTCAGTAATGACTTCTCCTCAGTTTGACATGAAGGTTTCTAGTAGTGCTCGTTTGTCTGACGCCTCACATACAAAATGTGCTATGCACTGTAGTCACGTTTTAAAAGCCTTAGAGTCGCCAGAAATGATTTAAAACCATTCAGAAGTCATTCACAATACTTTCTCATTATATACAAAAAACAGCAACTGCTAAATTATACATATTAACAAACTACGTCCTCAGTATATATAATGCCGCCGGCTGTACAAAGAGACAAGAACAAGGAGAGGGTAATGCCTGGTTCAACAACGACCTCATTCTGATGCTCTAACCTTGAATCAACGCTTTTTAAATACACATTAATGCTGCCAGTGTTGGACAAAAATAAACCTACTGGAACTGTTAAGATTATTCCCATCACAATTTATAAATATGTCTTGCTGTACATTTCTACCAGTTCATACAGAGATCAGTGAGCAACAATAAGGCCAATGTAAAGTTAAAGTGTTACCCAGTGACGTTTGAGGCTTGGAAAGCAGGGTGAGATATGTCAGAGGAAGCTGCCCGTTTCTTCACAACCAAGGGAAACACAAACGTCAAGAAGAGACAACCTGAAACACTTCAAATGGTGGCGAGAGGTAATTATCTGGAAAATGTGAACTTTAGGACCCAGGGATCCTTTAACGCACTACCAGAACAGTAGAGTCCTAAAGGTCAGGTCCAGCGACAGGCGGGGCTGAAGGACCGCTGAGTCCGGCCTTGTTTTGTGCTCTTAAGTGTTGATTTGTCAACTCTTGGCCACTGCAGGAAGACTGGGAGACATAATGAGGCTGAAATGTATTCTGCTGTATTACATTTTAAAAAAAGGCTGTTTGACACCGTCGCTACCCAGAAGATCAACGTAAAGCACAAGATCTGTCTGAGAAAAGTCTCCTCTAGCACCCACTCCTCCTCCATGCATGATTTAAAGCAGTCCATCTACAGAATACAGCGGGCCGTGTCCACGTTGTCGTCTCCGAAGCAGCGAGCGTTTTGATTTCAGAGCGATGTAGCTATAAAAAGCTCTTCCTGTTAGACTAATGCATGCCGTCTACCTGGAGCTGCTTCACAATAAAAACGATCTGCTGGTGAAGAACTTTGACTCAACAGCACAACAGGAAATGATCAGCATGCCAGTGCACTCTGATGCAGATAAATTCACACTTTACTCAGCCGTAAAAGGCCAAAACAATAGGAACAGAGAAAGAACGCATGAAGAGTGGAGGATAATCAACGCTGGAGGGTCAAAAACACCTCCAGGACTCCACTGGACCGACATCATGAGATGTTAAAAGAACCTCTTTGGACTTGTTGTCTACAGCTACATGTTCCAGGGTTATATTTTTACTCCTAAAGCAAACAGTGATCACCAGAGGCCCAGAAAGAACAACCTAATGGTGAAAAAGCAGGAAACAGACGGGGAAAAGCCTCATGCACTGATGTGATGGAGAACATTACATTCAGGAGAAAAATGCAACCTTGATTTAGCTTTTTGGTCATATCGAGTGACCCAGCTCCCGGGTCTGATCCGTCCCGCCTCACAGGTGCAACGGGACTCTCAATCACGGCCTACACCCCCCCAAAAAGGCCTTCAGTCAGCAAGAAATTAATGACATCTCTGGAGTGGGCGGAGCAGAGGTGAAATGTCCTGGATGTGTTGAAACTGCAATAATTTATCCAGATTTCTCTAACGTCTCCAGGAGGAGACGCAGACAGCCGAGGTCTAGTCCACTGAGAGTCAGGGTCGATTCTCAGAGTGCAGGTGATCTGAATCTGAACAAACCTGAGATCTAGACTCACTCCAACTGCTGGTTTAGTTTTGAATAATTAAGACCTAAAAACAGACTCTTCTACTGCAGTAGACTCCCAGCTGTTAGTGGAACTAAAGGCCACCGGGAACCTTCTCACCCAGGTCTTCAGGTCAGTGGTTCTCAACTGGTGGGTCACGACCCAAAGCTGGGTCTCAGGTCTTTGGGTTTCATTAACAGAAGGTCAGCGAGGTGTCAGCAGGTGGTCATTAGGAGCGGATTCCTCTGCCTGTGTAATACTAACGTTATACTTTACTGTGTACATATACACATACTTTTATTCCTTCTTTTAAATGGTTCGTTCTTACTACTTGTGGGAATGTAAAGCGGTTCCTGCAGTGGAAACGAGCCTTAAATGAGTTCAGATGGTTTGAGTTCTGCAGAGGAAACAAAGAGAACGTTGATGGATTACTGCTCACGGAGGGAGGTGTGTAGCAGCAAACAGCAACACTTTAAAGTCCTGCTGTTAGACGGAGAGGAGCAGGAGGACTTTCTGCTCGACGTAGCAGCCTGGTGACAGGTCTGTTTGTTCAGAATAAAGAGGAAAACCCTCCACAGTGGATGGAGGGAGAAGAAAAGCCTCCCCAGCAGAAGCTGCTCCTTAACGCTGTGATGGCTGCTAGAGTCGCTGAGTTGAGTTGTGGCCACTTTATAATTACAGAATGTCAACTTTGTTCATGCTTTCTGCTCTGACCTTTTCCCGGTGCTAAAAGTGTGCCCTTTGACCAGACGGTGAGCAGCTCGCTATGCTGAGTGCATGTGAGGCTCAGGACTAAATACAACCAGCTCTTTAGGGCAGAGTGGAGCTTATTAAATTGTTCTATAACAGCACTTCTCAGAGGGCACGGGGGGGTGGAGGAGGGGGGACAGACTCCTTCGTCTCTGTCTTCAGTGGAAGCCCTGCAGCTGTTGTCGTTAGTTTTGACCACAGACGGACTCATCTGACTGCTGTAGTGAAGAACAACGTCCTGACGTTCCTACAAACCTCCTTCTAGGAACACGGCTGGTTTTGTTCTTAGACATGTCGTCAAAAACCTGGAGCTGGTGGCAACTACAACGTCTAAAGAGTCCGGAGAGAGGACTTCAGCTCATCAGAGATCCTGTTAGCATCATCCATCACCGAGTCTGGATCTGAAACGTTCTGGTTGGTCTGCTGGCCTCTGAGAAACGCTTCAACGTTAGGCGAGTGGGTTCATACCTAGACAATCTAGTAGTTTGAGTTTTATTTAATAGTTGAAACTGAAAACAGTCCATTCTGTTCAAACAGCTGAACTTAAAGAATAAAAGTCAGTGTTTCTGACTGAAGGTAAACAGGAACAGCTCCCTCTCTAGCGCCACCACTTGATGGTTAAACTTGTTTTGTTCCTCTGATTTTCTCTGGTTCAAACTGATTCATAGTTTCTTTAAATAAATGAGAGAATTAAACTTCATTTGACACCTGTCCTTGTTACTGGGGGGTGGGGGAAGCACTGGTCTGGACACGTGGTGCGTTCAGGCTCTTCTGGTGGGTACGAGCTGCGTGTCGGTGTATTAGCTGCAGAGTGACGGTCAGAGGAGCCTGAGGAGGAGGTTCTGGGTTTGTTTAGTGATCCAGACAGAGGGAACGTTATGCAGACGCAGCTCCAGAAAGGCCACACGGCTGCACAGCCCACCTCCGACCGACCGGGGATCCTCATTAAGTGCAGGCTGAACGTGCCGCTAGCGGCGCGCTCCGAGGACAAACTGCACACGAGAATGAGGAGCAGCCCCGAGTGGTGAGCATGACAGCAGGTGGTGATGAGCTACAAGGGGTATGTTGGCTTGGAAAGTTACCTTTGGAAGTGTGTGTAGATGAGCTTCTCCAGTTTGTTCCTTCCTTTAAACAATAAAACAACACAAAGACCAAAAATAACTTAAAACATCAACATCAAGGGTCGCAATGTCTCTGGATGTTCCAAACCTACGAGACGAGGGTCTGTCCTAGCAGCGAGTCGCCGCCTCTACTCCATCCAGGCGGTGTCGACTAATGTAAAACGGTTTGTTTGGGGGGGTGGGGGTGGAGTCAGCATCTCCTCTGTTCCTTCCTTTCCTCCTCACTCACTCCCTCCTACCCCTCCTTGTCCTGATCCATGAGGGAACCAATGGTTTTGGTAGGAGGAGGTGGTGTTGGAGGAAGGGGCTGCTAAGGCTGCCAGACCACTCAGCAGACCTCAAAATGGTCCTGTCTCACCTCCCAGCATGCACCTCTCCCTGCCAGAGCAGAGCTAGCAGTAGTCTCTAAAGGAGGGGGCTGATGAGGGGGGGGGGGGGGCTGATGGAGAGCGCTGGGTGTGAGTGTGGGCGGGGCCTCAGATGCAGGTGGAAGGCTGTGCGGTGGGCTGCTGTTTACGGCTCCTCAGACCCCCGGACTTATCCTTGTATCCAACACACATCTGCTGGGAGACGTCGACCAGCGCGCTGGCCACCGCCAGACCTGCACGCACACGCACACGCACACACACACACACACACACACACACACACACACACACACACACACACACACACACACACACAGAAAAACACTACATTAGAACTGCTACTTTATCAAAACATTTCCAAATTCCTGGAAGGGAAATCAACTGGTTTGTAGTTGAACTGGAACAGAACCATTGCCACCAGCTGTTTGACTGATGACCTCATGGTTTCACCCAGAAGGAGGTGAGTTTAAAGGCGCTCCAGACCGTCCACTGGTGGTGACGTGTAAACTAGGATAAAGGCTCCCAGTTTATTAACATGAGATCGACCTAGACGATCTAGCTCGACTTAGATGTGCATGTCGCTCTGAGCGGCGTGGCTGCTCTAACCACTCCCCTCCCATCTGCTCCTGCAGGAGGAGGTTTTTAAATTCCATTTCCTCCAAAACTTTCAATATAAACACTTCAAAAATGTTGCTCAGTATGAGGTTACAGGTGTCCACGAACTTCTGATGTAAAGTAGAAACTAAAAAAGGCTCCTGTCAGCAGCTGCAGCTCGTTAAACTCAGCAATGACGCTTGTCGCAATATTGCGACTTTGGCACCCATCCCTTTTAACGATAACACATGTTTTGAACAAAGTTATTATAACTTTGATGTATTTTTAATTCACTTGAATAGTTTGATCCTTGATTGATGGAGTTCAGTGGGTTTCATAACCTGATATATGTTACAACAGAGCAACAAGCAGACCTAGTTTTCATGCATTTGTAATGTTTTATCTTGTATAAGTAATAAATTCAGAGTTATGTAACGTTAAGGAGTTGTTACATTTATTTTACATTTAATTTGGTTACATTTTGAAGTGATCTGGCCCTTTGAGGACAGCCATTCTGCTGATGTGGCCCTCGGTGAAAAGGAGTTCGACTCCCCTGCTCTAATCTATCTTCTGTCCTCTACAGCTGTTTGCTCTCAGCCAGGTTTTGGTCAAATTAAACCACAACTTGAGAAACGAGTCCTCTGAAAACACTTCGTCATGCTTATGTGTCAAACTCTGTCACCCCCCACATCACAGATTCATGCTGGCCGAAGCAGGCCAAAGCAAACCTTCAGAAAACAACACGACTCCCAACTCTGCCCTTACTGGCTAAAAACCTGTTTTTCAAGAAATGGACTGACCATAATGCACCTGCACTGTGACATCTGTGTCCAATCATTGGTGTGTTTACAGTATTTTATTATAATGCTAAAAACCCTGTAGCAGCTCAGGACAGGATCCAGTATGTGGGTCTGGTCAGAACTGAACCAGCACAACTGATAAGTGGCCAAAGGAGATAAGAGATAGTTTACTGTCAATTTCTTCACAAGTGCTCGACGTACAAAGAAGTTGAGGTGACGTTTCTCACAGTCCCATGCACAGAAAAGATACAAGAAGACATGACAGAACAAGAACACGTCCTAACAACTACATCAGAGTAGATCAAGTGCAAGTGGCTTAAAGAAAAAACTTACTATATCTGATACTAAAAGAATTAAAAGAAGAAAAAAGAAAAAAAAAGTATTTACAATTTTTGTGCAGAGACATTTCACTCATCATGATAATAATAGCAGCAGTAGCATTTGTGGAGGAGCAGATATGAAGGGAGCAGCTCTCAGTAACCATGGCAACTGGACCTACAATAACGCAGGAGGTACCGGGGTAGACCATGGTGGTGTTTAGAACCGTGGGTTCCCCTGTTCCTCTGGGTTCTGTGGTGAGACGTGAGCCTGCGTTCTTTCCCACCAAGCCCAGATCGATGACGGATTCTTCCTTCAGAACAGGTCAATAAATGCTGTTTATTGTTTATTTTGTTTGTCGAGTCTTTTAGTGAAAATCTAAACATAAAAATATCAGAAATCATCTCTCTGCATCAACATCCTGCAGGAGCACTAAATGATACACTGCAAAAACAGAGAAAGTAAAACAGCCTGTTTTTAGACATTTTGACTTATTTTTGTCTAAAAAGAAAATATATTCTCACAGCCCTACTTGAAACAGGACAAATCTTCTTAAATATGGTCAAATTTTCTAAATTTGAGCAAAAAAATCCAAGAGTTTCTCGCTGCAGAACCAGAAGGCGGAGCTGCACCAGGTTCAGCCCCGCCCATTCAACCAGAGTCAGCCCCGCCCCGCTACACAGCCCCACTGACTTGTTGTTTTTTTGTTTTTTTTTTACTTTATTGCAACCAGGGTCAGCCCTCCTCCGCTGTGTTTTTAAAATAACTTTATTGCAAAAGAGTGAATTTACAAGAAAATAACTGAATGTTTCTCCTTCTGTTTCCCCTTGTTTTCAGGATAAAACATCTCCTCAAAATTGATTAAATATCTCGGGGTTTCAGTCATGTTTTTGTAACAGGATTAGTTTGTGAATGAGAAACGTTTTCTGTCATACGGACTACAACGAGAGACTGAGTCTAACAGAGAAAGCCGAACTAGCCCACTTTGCTTCGTAGCGTTAGCCGCCATTAGCCGCTGATAGCAGCTGTTAGCAGCTCCTGGAGGGGGCCAAAGCACCGGGGAAACCCTGAGCGCTTCGCGGACCCGAAGCACGTAGCTCTGCAGACCCAGCGTAGTGTTAGCCGCTGATAGCAGCTGTTAGCGCTCTGTGGCTTAACCTGGTGGGGGCCCAAAGTGCCGGGGGAAACCCTGAGCGCTTCGCGGACCCGCAGCACAAAACTTCGCTGGACCAGGAGCACCGTAC
Organism: Callopanchax toddi; assembly: GCA_006937965.1. Classification (NCBI taxonomy): domain Eukaryota; kingdom Metazoa; phylum Chordata; class Actinopteri; order Cyprinodontiformes; family Nothobranchiidae; genus Callopanchax; species Callopanchax toddi. The sequence continues at coordinate 1,744,620 of SSNR01000123.1, read as the reverse complement.
GAAGCTCTGTGGACACGCTTGCGGCATTACTCGACAACGAGGTGTTGCATCTCCACCGGACTTTGTACTCTGGACCCGGCGGAGATGCAACATCTCGTCGTCGGATCTAACAGCCCAGTGGAATAGTCCAATAACCAGGTCAATCACAGGGGAGGTGTGGGAGCTGACTCTGATGGAATGGCCAGGTCTGATTGGTTGAATGGGCGGGGCTGGACCTGGTGCAGCTCCGCCTTTCTGGTTCTGCAGCGAGCAGCCTCTCGTGAAATGTTGCTATTTTTAAAGAACCTAGCCAAGCAAATGTTGCTTACGCCATTGGCAGATTATTTTTCTCAAATCTAGAAAATTTGACCATATTTAAGAAGATTTGTCCTGTTTCAAGTAGGGCTGTAAGAACATATTTTCTTTTTAGACAAAAATAAGACAAAATGTCTAAAAACAAGGCAGTTTTACTTTCTTAGAAATCAGTTGTTGCAGTGTATCATTCTTAAAATTCAGCTGAGAGCCACAAGTGGCCCCCGGGCCACACTTTGGACATCCCTGCACTACAAGCATTCATCAGGTGACGAGTGTTGTTTCTATCCAGGGGTGCACATCCTTTTTTCATTGGGGTAAAATGGAGTACCTGGTGATGTCTGGTACTCATGCAGTGTTGCTCTGTGTGTGTGTGTGTGTGTGTGTGTGTGTGTGTGTGTGTGTGTGTGTGTGTGTGTGTGAGGGTGAATTTTAGGAAAGTTGATGGAAGAAAACAAAAGAACAAAAGTGAAGTGGGTTAGAGGCTGGGAGGCTAAAAGTGTCATGGTCCAACTAGTCCCAGCACCAGAACTCAGAGCAGAGAGAGGAAGTCAGATCAAAGAAAGATGCTGTAAAAAAACATTCAGTCCAAGGAGAAAAAGAGCAGATTTCAGCAGCTGAATCTCACCAGACTGTCCTGGAGGAGGGATGCCGCCGGAGCCTCTGGGTAACCGTACAAAGATGGAGAGCACAGCGGCTTTGTTGCCAAAGCAAGGCTCAAGGGCGATGGGTTTTGGAACGGACTGTGGAAAGAAGGAGAAAAGAGGAAAAGAAAAAGTATTACACATCACAAGCCTACCAAATCCAAGTGATCACACAGGCTTCTGCTCTTACACTTCTTGTTTGTGTCAGCAATATGCTCAGCAACAAAAACACAACAAAACATTTTTTATTCTTGGCAGAGATGCTCATACTGATCTGCAACCACAAACTGGACCCGCCCTCCGCATGAAATCCCCCACTGTGCACAATTTCATGACAATCCAACAGGCGTGCAGAGGGAGCAGCAACTGGATATCAAGAGGAGGCGCTGCGAGTGGAGATTTGTGTCAGCAGTGCATTCCTGTCACCACAGGCCACCTGACACACCTGACTCTCTAATACCGACGTCTCCTGTTTATCAGCATCTCATCCATATGTGGAGATGAGTTTCTGTCCTGTAAACAGTGTCTGGAGCTTCTGCCGCTCACCTCCTACAATATTCATAGGTTTACCTGGACTGAGGATGTGGACTTGGAGAAAGCCACCGCTGAGCTGAGCCTGCATACAGATAGCTTCCTACGTCTCACTAGCTTTGTGTTTTGAATTCCAAAGCTGGACATGAAACTGGGCCATGACATGGTTTCACTCTCTCATTCACATACTGTCAGCACCCTCCCATGGTGGGTATTTATCCCTGAAGAGCTGAGTTTAATGCCCCAAGCAGGAAAGCTGCTTGAGTTTTCACACTCCGATACGACGACACACTCATCAGAACTCATCTCTCCCATGGAAACTGACACACACACACACACACACACACACAACAAACACACACACGTGGGTAGTAATGATATTCAGACACTGACCCATTTTACACATTTGTTCTGTTCTCCGTCTCTTTGAGGCAAAGCTTTCATACCAGCAGGACATATGAGCCATCACACGTGTGGCGAGGGACGTGGCCTGAAGACCCGAATGCCTCGAGATGTGAGAACTTGGAAGAACAGTCTGGATCGGTTTAAGCCATGAAAACATGTGCCTGCCAGTTTATAGCATGAGTGCATCAGCTTTGACAAGGAAGAGCCTTTTGTTCCAAACGTATACATCCCTATGTGTGGGTTAACACCATCTACTCTCACACAAATGGAATCATGCACTACTGTGTCTGTAGGTAGGTCTGGAGAGTCTGAGGCTCCAGCTAAAATATTAATTATTATTATAACAAAACTAAAGATCTTTGCCCAAATAGGTGAGAATTTATATAAAATACAAATCTCCAGAATCAATCAATCAATCAATCAATCAGTAGTAATTCCAGCTGTGGGTGGGAAGGATCTTCTAATGGTCTGTGATGGACTGAAGGACCTTCTAGTGGTCTGTGATGGACTGAAGGATCTTCTAGTGGTCTGTGATGAACTGAAGGATCTTCTAGTGGTCTGTGATGGACTGAAGGACCTTCTAGTGGTCTGTGATGGACTGAAGGATCTTCTAGTGGTCTGTGATGGACTGAAGGATCTTCTAGTGGTCTGTGATGGATATGAAGGATCTTCTAGTGGTCTGTGATGGACTGAAGGACCTTCTAGTGGTCTGTGATGGACTGAAGGACCTTCTAGTGGTCTGTGATGAACTGAAGGATCTTCTAGTGGTCTGTGATGGACTGAATGATCTTCTAGTGGTCTGTGATGGACTGAAGGATCTTCTAGTGGTCTGTGATGGACTGAAGGATCTTCTAGTGGTCTGTGATGGACAGGAAGGATCTTCTAGTGGTCTGTGATGGACAGGAAGGATCTTCTAGTGGTCTGTGATGGACAGGAAGGATCTTCTAGTGGTCTGTGATGGACTGAAGGATCTTCTAGTGGTCTGTGATGGACTGAAGGACCTTCTAGTGGTCTGTGATGGACTGAAGGATCTTCTAGCGGTCTGTGATGGGGAGGAAGGACCTTCTAGTGGTCTGTGATGGACAGGAAGGACCTTCTAGTGGTCTGTGATGGACAGGAAGGATCTCCTGTGGCCTGTGATGGACTGAAGGATCTTCTAGTGGTCTGTGATGGACAGGAAGGATCTTCTAGTGGTCTGTGATGGACTGAAGGATCTTCTAGTGGTCTGTGATGGACAGGAAGGATCTTCTAGTGGTCTGTGATGGACAGGAAGGATCTTCTAGTGGTCTGTGATGGACAGGAAGGATCTTCTAGTGGTCTGTGATGGACAGGAAGGATCTTCTAGTGGTCTGTGATGGACTGAAGGATCTTCTAGTGGTCTGTGATGGACTGAAGGATCTTCTAGTGGTCTATGATGGACAGGAAGAATCTTCTTGTGGTCTGTGATGGACTGAAGGATCTTCTAGTGGTCTGTGATGGACTGAAGGACCTTCTAGTGGTCTGTGATGGACTGAAGGATCTTCTAGTGGTCTGTGATGGACTGAAGGATCTTCTAGTGGTCTGTGATGGACAGGAAGGATCTTCTAGTGGTCTATGATGGACAGGAAGGATCTTCTAGTGGTCTGTGATGGACAGGAAGGATCTTCTAGTGGTCTGTGATGGACTGAAGGATCTTCTAGTGGTCTGTGATGGACTGAAGGACCTTCTAGTGGTCTGTGATGGACTGAAGGACCTTCTAGTGGTCTGTGATGAACTGAAGGATCTTCTAGTGGTCTGTGATGGACTGAAGGACCTTCTAGTGGTCTGTGATGGACTGAAGGACCTTCTAGTGGTCTGTGATGGACTGAAGAATCTTCTAGTGATCTGTGATGGACTGAAGGATCTTCTAGTGGTCTGTGATGGACAGGAAGGATCTTCTAGTGGTCTGTGATGGACAGGAAGGACCTTCTAGTGGTCTGTGATGGACAGGAAGGACCTTCTAGTGGTCTGTGATGGACAGGAAGGATCTCCTGTGTTGTAGCAGATCTGAAGGAGCCTCTGACTGAAGACTCTCTGTTGTTGAATGAAGATCTCAGTTCAGGATCTGGTCTACAGAGATGATCCTCCACAGCAGCAGGTCCTGGACTCCACCAGCTGATAATCCTCCTCCTTTACTTTTTCTGCTCCTCTTCTAATCTCTGTCTGCTGGTATCGTCTGGAAGCCGGGCAGAGAGACGCTGGAGTCTGGATCTGATCCTGAACCAGGTCTCAGTGAAACACATGATGTTCTGGATGGATCCTCCTCAGAGCTTCAAGCTGGTCCATCTGGTTCAGGAGAGATCTCAGGTTCCGTTAGGATGGATGGAGGGTTCCTCTTCTTCTCTCTTGTCTTCTCTCACTCCACAGCCACATCTCCCCCTTCTTTTAACTCATCTGAGATTTGAGGTCGCAGTTTGGGTTTAATTGAGATGTCAAAGTAACTGCTCCCTCTTGTAAACAAGTCCTTGTTGCTATGGTTACATCTTAACAAGACGCCAAAATGTAGAAAAGAAGCAAAATATTCCCCAATCCAGAACAACAACAAAAAAAATCACTGAAAAGTCAACGCCTTTAATCTGAGAAAAGGAGGAGAAGAAAAATTCCCGTTTCAAAAACACAGAGCTACTGACACAAGCTGCCACCCTGTGCAGTGCTTGTCTAGAGCTTCCAGCAGTGCATCTTTCCTGGAGTCCAACAAGACACATTATAAAGAATAAAGTAGATTTTGCTCATATTGTGTATCAATTTAAAGTGTAATTGATGTTTTTGTTTAGGGGGCTGGTGTTTCAGACAAAGGCTTTCAGTAACAAAGTGTTTGAAGAAACAATTTGAAACTTTTGTTGACGGTGTCGGCAGCGCTGGCTGATCTCTTGAGTTAAAAAAATATAATAATAATAATATTACTTCTGAAAAATGGCTAGATTTAAAGGGATAGTTGGATCATTTTGAAGTGGCGTTCTATCAGTTGTGTTTCTACAGTAAACACCAGATCTACCAGTGACAGCACTCAAAGCAGGTGGAGTCTCAAAACAGAAAGTAGTCCTCTGACTGGAGCTAAAGCCAGACAGGGAGATACGCTGCTGCTGCCACACGGTGGCAAACTAGCTGCACATTTTTGGGTTTTTAAAACAGCTCCTGCTAAAAAGCGATGCATTAGAACTCTACATGACTTGTTTTTAACCTCTACAGTTGAACATGAGACGGTTTGTTTAGTTTATGCTGCTGCAGTCATTCAGACGCTGTACAGCTGAAACAAATCCCTGTGTCTTCAAACACTTCAGACTCATAACACCAGAGGTTTGATAGTGGAGATAGGTTTGAACATCAACGTGAGGCGCCGCTCTGTGGCTCCTGCCTGAACACCGTTATAATATTAACGTTTATTAGCTCGTATAAAAGTCCAACATAACACGTTATCTTAGACAGGAATAGATGAGTCTGGTTTCTCCATCAGAGAGATGAATATTCCAGCTGACAGAGAGGGAGACGGAGGAATCAGCTGCTCCACGTGCAACCGAGACCGATTCATTCTGGTGTCCTAAAACGACTGAGTCCGACAGAGTGAACACCTCTGTACGTGATGGCAAAACGAACGCCTTTCTCAGAGGGGAATTATCTGCAGTTTCAGAGCGCGTGAGGACAGAATGTCGGGGATGATTTAGCGACGCGCGAGCGCTGCGTGATCCGCGGAGCACGTGTTCCGAACTGTAGAGGGCGATCCGTAAGGATCATGGATCAGTGGTGATCCGTTGCACCCCTAGCTTTGGGTAATGACTGAAACAATGTGATCGCGGACACAAGCGGCTGAAATGAGTTTCCTCTGCAGGGTGGCCGGGCTCAGCCTTAGAGACAGGGCGAGGAGCTCAGACATTCAGGAGAGACTCGGAGTAGAGCTGCTGCTCCAGAGAAACCAGTTCAGGTGGTTCAGGCACTGACAGCTGCTTCGCTGTTATCTGACAGCGTGGTCTGATGGCACGCACACACGCACGCACACACGCACGCACACACACACACGTGTGATTGTAATCCGTCAAACTGACCAATGGCCTTCAGATCTTTCAGTCAAAGTAAAAAAAAAACGGTCAAATATGAAAATGTTTCCATTAACGTGACCCCTGCATAACACATAACAGTTGTTTAGTTGCAGTTTTGAAAAACCTACTCTACCTGATTTTCAGATGAGGTGAGTCTAAAACGCCCCACAGCCATGTATCCTTTTAAAGTGTTGAAATTAAACTAAGTGGAAAAAAGTAGAAAGGATATTAGGTTAATATCACTTTAAAAACTACAGCAAAATCTGGCTGATTGAAGCTACATAAAAAGAAAAGGTGTGGATGTGTTAGGTAGGGATGGGTGGATCAATACTCTGGTATGGATACTTCAACACCCACCAGGTGATATTTTGGATTCGACACTTCTTAAAGTGCCCATGACATGGGTTTCCATTTTTTCTGACTTATCTATCATGTTGCAACGTTGAGTTCTCACCTTAAACCTGCCAGAAAGAGCAAAAAACGGCGTCCATCTGTCTCCTAGTCCAGCCAGTGAGAAGCTCTTCCAGATTTCAGACCCAGGTTTCAAACAGTTTTTTTCACTCCAGCCCGCTATGAGGTCATAGTGATCCGGACTTGCTTATATGGTCAATTCTCCACCCACATGCACGTTCACGACACCTGGAGCGAGGCAGTGCCGCCGCCATTGCCCATAGACCGTGTAGTGTTTAGTTTCAGCTTAGTTTCTCTTTCACGCGACGGCACTGCCCCCTACTGGGCACTGCCCCCTACTGGGCACTGCCCCCTACTGGACACTGCCCCCTACTGGGCACTGCCCCCTACTGGGCACTGCCCCCTACTGGGCACTGCCCCCTACTGGACACTGCCCCCTACTGGGCACCACCCCCTACTGGGCACCGCCCCCTACTGGGCACCGCCCCCTACTGGGCACTGCCCCCTACTGGGCACCGCCCCCTGCTGCAGCAGAAGTGTCAGGCTGCCAAATAAGGAGAAACCCAGCAGAACCGGAAGGCGGCGCTTTCTTCTGATCTCTGAGTCGCTCGTTAGGAAATAATTACAGCGTATTTTGAGTTCTAATGGTGCAACGCTGATCTAGAGGCATCAAAGATTACACCTGTTTAATATAAAGTGATTTAAATATGGAGTCACAAGCACTTTAAAATATTGCAAACTGCACTTTGTGTTTTGATGTAGGCAATGTGAAAACCAGCCCAGGCATAATGCATATGGTCCTCCATGTCACATGGTTATGGTTATGACTGTGGATTTGGTCTTTTAGCTGAATTTCTTCTGATTAAGGGGATATGCAGCCCTTACAGATTGGTAGAGGTTGAGTAGGTTTTAGGCCCACCTCCCTAGGTGAGCTGAGGTTAATGAACACTGTGTAGTCACGCGATCTGCTTTGAAACGGGCACAATATCAGTATCAGTATTGATAAAAAAAGTTCCAAAAACTAATAGTGTTATATCAAAAGGGAAAACTTTGGGCTTGCCCATCACTAGTGTTAGCTACTGTAGTCCACTTATCTGGTGTTTGGGTCACAAACCAAACAAGCTGGTCTGGAAAACAACAACCGTCAAGTACAGACGTCTCCATTTAGAACAGGCTCTGGAACTCAACCTGCTCCACGTGACTCACTGCACTGACATGGTGACATTCTCAAAGAAACCATAAAAATCTAAGAAAGTTGTAAAAATAAATTGGGCTTTACCAGCATTCCCACAGAGACCTGAGCATCAAGCCAGCTGACAGCTTGGCGCTGCTCTGTGGTGAAAAAACAACAGTTATGTTCTTACTCAAACCCCACAATACAAACAGGAACAGTCACGTGTCAAGATTATTTTCTCACTGTTCCGTTTGTGTCCTCCTTTTTCTTCGAGGAAAGAAAAGTGACAGTTTATGGAAGCTGAGACCTCTGTAGAAATGCCCCAAAGAATTTAGTTTCACGAATCAACATCCGCAGAAACGTGAGAGAATAACAGGGATCTGTCCTTCATAGGAGTTATTGCCCTATGATTGCTTTCTACTGCTGGGAAGTGTGTTCATGAATCTTTGGTCTGAAAAGGTTTATCATCAGGCTGAGTCTGAAGCTTTTCTAGCTGCCTTGTTGAGATCTCACACAGCCTTCCAGCCCCCTCAGGAACTGACAAAGAGCAATAGTTCAGACGCAGACAAAGGGGCTCCAGGTGGGACAGGCTGACAGCAAACACTGTTAAACCAACAGCAGTACATCCAGCAAGAGTGTCCATCTTCTCCTCCTGAAGACCCAGCTCTTCAGAGAACATCTTCTAGACTAGCTCCTACCGTCCCTAATCCTCTGGACTCTCTTCATGCTCTTCACTCTACCCTCTGTTCTTTTCCCTCACGGTAAATCTCAGAGACTGACCTCTAAGGACTTTGTTAGAGTTAGTTGTTTGTTAGCCTCAATGGTAACTTCATGGTTACAATAACATTTGTAAGTCGCTTTGGATAAAAGCGTCTGATAAATACATGAACAAGAAGACAGGAAGTTTGGCTTCCAACAATAAAACGCCTCATAACTAGAGATGCACGATACCAGATGGTATCACTACAGCTGACGTGAGGAAAACTCTACGCAGTGTCAACCCACGTAAAGCTGCTGGTTCAGACAACATCCCAGGCAGGGTGCTCAGAGAATGTGCGGAACAGCTGGCAGATGTTTTTACCGATATCTTCAACATCTCTCTGAGCAGCGCCGTCGTTCCCACATGCTTCAAGGCCACCACCATCGTACCCGTGCCCAAGAAGTCTTCTGTGTCCTGTCTCAATGACTACCGTCCCGTTGCACTTACACCCATCATCATGAAGTGCTTCGAACGGCTCGTCACGAGACACATCAAAACCCTGCTGCCCCCCTCACTGGACCCGCTGCAATTTGCATACCGTTCTAACCGCTCAACAGACGACGCAATCTCCACTACACTTCATCTTGCCCTCACACACTTGGACAATAAGGACACATACGTTCGATTGCTATACATAGATTTCAGCTCAGCATTCAACACTATCATCCCCCAACAACTGATCGGGAAGCTGAACCTGCTGGGCCTGAACACCTCCCTCTGCAACTGGATCCTGGACTTTCTGACCGGAAGGCCTCAGTCAGTACGGATCGGGAACTGCACCTCCAGCACCACCACACTGAGCACAGGGGCCCCACAAGGCTGAGTGCTCAGTCCCCTGCTGTTCACGCTGCTGACTCATGACTGTGTAGCAACACACAGTTCAAATCACATCATCAAGTTTGCTGATGACACGACCGTGGTGGGTCTCATCAGCAATAACGACGAGTCGGCGTACAGAGAGGAAGTGTAGAGGCTAACGAACTGGTGTAAAGACAACAACCTGTGTCTGAATGTTGACAAGACAAAGGAGATGGTTGTTGACTTTAGGAGGACACAACGCGACCATTCTCCGCTGAGCATCGACGGCTCCTCTGTGGAGATCGTCGAAAGCATCAAGGTCCTGGGCGTTCACCTGGAGAAGGACCTCAGCTGGTCCCTGAACACCAGCTCCCTGCACAAAAAAGCCAAACAGCATCTCTTCTTTCTGAGAAGACTAAGAAAGGCCCAGCTACCACCACCGATCCTGACCACCTTCTATAGAGGAACCATCGAGAGCATCCTGAGCAGCTGCATCACCGTCTGGTTTGGGAACTGTGCCATATCGGACCGCAAGACCCTACAGCAGATAGTGAGGACAGCGGAGAGGATCATCAGGGTCCCTCTTCCCTCAATCGGAGACATTTACACCACACGCTGCATCCGCAAAGCCTCCAGCATCGTGGCTGATCGGACACACCCCTCTCTCACACTTCACACTCCTGCCTTCTGGAAAAAGGTACCGAAGCATTCGAGCACACACATCCAGACTGTGAAATGGCTTTTTTCCACAAGTCATCCGTCTTCTCAATAAAAAGGGTCCAGACTGATAGATACACACACAAACACACACTCACAAACATCTACCTCAAAACATTGAGTCTAGACAGACTAATCAACACAAGCGCAAACACACTGACCTACACTACCAAACTAGTGTACACACCAACCTGTAACTGCTCTTTTGCACAATATCTGCTACTTGAATACTTTTTGCACTAATCTCCTAATAATTCTTAATCCTAAAACATTTACTAGTTCTGCATTACCTCAACTCATCACCTCAAAACCACATAGTATTATGTCATGGCTGTCACACCATCCTGTTGTTGCTCGTTAACTTGATGCTGTCTCAACAGGCCTAGGTCTCCTAGTTAGTTAGTTAGTTAGCTAGTTTTGATTTCTGTTGATATTTGTATGTTGTATGTAGCACCTTGGTCCTGGAGGAACATATACTACTGTATATGGTTGAAGTGACAATAAAGCCTACTTGAAATTGAACTTGTTTCAACCAATCAACGCCTGAGTTACAACACTACTCTACTGCTGCAGCAGAAAACACATCAACTGAACAGACGGCCTCAAAATAACCTGCTAGTTAGTCACTGACCTGCAGCAGTGTCTCTCCTGGTCTGACTAGCCATGAGCATCATCCTGGTCAGAGGACTACCTCCTGTGTCTATAGACTCCACCTGCATTAATGATGATGATGATGACAGCTGTGTTTATTATTACTCAGGTTATCTTTGACACTCCTGAATTGGTTTGCTCATCTGATGAGTCAGCAAAAACAGAAGACATCTTTACTTTCTCACAGCGCCGTACGTTTCTGATCACACCGTATGATCATGTGTCACGGTCAGCTGACAGAGAGAGGGAATATTTAGGTTTTTATCTCTGGGTAAAAGAAAAGAGGGAACTGAAGGTCATCAGAAGGAAGCACCAATCCTCAGCTCAGTGTTGGCTTTGAGCAAAATGTAGGCCTCGATGTAGTGTTCAGATAATGAAGTCTGCACCAGAACCAAACATGATCTGTATCTCACGGAAATTTAAATAAGAGAGAGAAAATAGAACACAAAATATTCATTTCAAAGCTCAGGGCTGTTGGGTTCAATTTTCACAGCTGCTACTAACTATCAGCTGCTCTGAGGGTTGACCTTATTTCTGCTCATCCAGAAGAACCAACATCTCACGCTCAGACTGGAGAGAGAAGGAGAGCTTCTCTGGTCCTGGAGGAAAGCTGCTGTCAGATGGATGTGGGACGTGTCAGAAGGGTCGCTTTGACTCAGAAAACCTCATTTCATACAAAAAACACACGCATTCATCAGTGCTGCATCACATCTGAAACAAACTCTTCAGCTTTACAGTAGAAAAAACACCTAAACACTCATGTCTATTTTATTTTGTGGCCTGCAGAGAAAGATAATAAGAGGGAGGAATCAGAAGAACACGGCCAGAAAATTCAATCATCCATCCTTTAAATTATTTTACAAGTGAAACTATTTTCCTCAAAATATTTCCCAAAGGTTGTGTCTCTTCCTGTGGTCTGCGTGTTTAGAACAGTCCCCAGTAGACGCCTTTGTTTTATGGCTTTGAAGCGCCCAGCACTCCCCCCTCAACACCCCCACCATCACCACTCCAGAGACTTATCTAGACCGGCCAGGCAGAGAGGCAAAGGTTTTGTTAAATTACCTCCAGTAATTAGCCCAGCACGTGGGAGCACACACACACACACACGTGCTGATGCGGGCTGCACGCTGCTCTTTTTATCCTCAGCGTTCATCTCTTCTTCAGCAGCAGCTGGAGTGTGTCGCTGAGCCTCACCAGGTGCAGACGCCACCACTCCGCTAACTCCAGACACTTTTATTCTGTTACTTTCAACAAAGTGTTTCTAACACTTTAGTGCCGGTGCCAGGTATTTAAACGACACAACTAAACAGAAAAACAAAGACGCTCAACTAAATGTCATATTAATAGAGTTTGTTTCTCAAATACAGACTGTCTAATGCAGTCCGAGTTCAGCTCCTGTTACTGTTTAAGTCAACAAAACAACTGGAACAATAGAAGTGGCTGATTCCTTCTGATAACTGAAAGGAAACACATTTTCCTTAAAGAAAGGGACTTGAACCTCAGCTGGAAAGAAATATCAAACACAAACAAGAAAACAGTTCCATTACTGAACCAATTCATTTATGAAAACTGAGTCATGTGAAGCATCGTTTGTAGGAACAACAGCAAGAACAAACGAATCCACGACTTTACTACTGCCAGCCAACAAGCCACACTAAAGACATACATCACTACGCTGAGCAGAAATGATGTTACGGTCCTATTATGTCCATTAAAGCCATCCTCAGTATCCAGGTAAACATTGTAGCTTTTAACGTTTTTTAAAGCATCTTAACAACATTCCAACATAGTATAGCCATAAATATATTGTGGAGATTAAAAAAAAAACAGAAAGAAATCAATAAAGTAGTTGTCCCGCAGTTCTCTAAAAACTTCAGCCAATCCTATCGTTCGGACCGAACGATAGGATTGGACAATCCAGCTGTCTGTCTGCCGCATTTCCTCACTGCTTGGATTGGCATTAATCCTCCCGGACACATTTTGGGGCAGAACATCCCGGAAGTGAAAGTGAAAGTAGAAGTAGGACAGAGAGCCGGCGGGTGATTCCATTTTAAGACAAAAATACCAGAGTCCCCCCAGAAACAGCTTTTCAGCTAGCAGGAAACTAAAAACGTTTGGAGGTGAAAAGAGGAAAAGCTGGGGGAACGTTTCTACGGCTGGAGTTAGACTCTGCTTTGTCACCTTTACAAACCGTGGTCCTATGTCGGCGGGAGGCTGGCGTATGGATTTTACCCGACGAGAGGGGTGAGTTCACCGAGACGTGTTTCTGTTAACTAGCTAGCGAGACCTCGTTTGTTTACCTGGCTACTGAGTATGGATTTAAGTAGAAGCATGTAATGGTGATGTCCTCATCTCAAACTATTTACTGAAAGAGCCAACAGCTGTGGAGGGGACACCCCAATGTAAAAAAACTGGTCATGTGACCTTCAGCAGCAATTACAGTTTAATGATGGCGTCTCCCGTTGTCCACAGTCCACTGATTGTCTGCTGAGTCATGACGTCACACTTCTTAAAGGGCCCTCGGTCAATCAGGTTCTGGGGTTCAGAGTTGCCAGCCTCTACATGGAGACTCAGCTGATCCACAGGTGTTCTATGGATTCAGGTCTGGAGAAAGTCCAGGTCTCTCCCTCTGAGGTCCCCAGGTCTGATGAGGAACCTGGATGATCTGGAGCATTGTGGTCCATGAAGATGAAATGAGGTCCGTGTTGTTGGATTATTGATGTCATCCAGGTAGTATGGACTTGTCTCAGAGACATTCACAAAGATTAGGACAGTTCTGTATGGACCAGAGACACCTGTCCTCACTGTAACACCTCCACCACCAAAGGCTGGTCTGGAGACAGCAGTAGCTGATGCATAGCGTCTCCTTGATGTCTCCAACATCGTTGGCGTCCATCATTTCTGCTCAGAGTGAATCAACTGAGGCCCACTGGTCCCTCATCCAGCTCAGTGCTCAGGTAACAGACTTCTAATGCATCAACGAGACGTTGTTTTAAACACAACAACTAGCTACTAATTTATCACCAATCTGCAGCAGTGTCTCATCCTGACATATATTTAGTTTATTAAAGAGCAAATTGAAAGTTCTTTTTTTTTTTAATTCAGATAAAATTCTGTCCAAAATACTATTTGAAATGTTTATTGAGGGTATTTTGTTTTACAATACATTTTTGAAACCATTTTTCTAGTCAAAAGTGCCCCTTTTTGCAAAGTTTCTAAAAACGCAGTTTTTTTTTTCATATGTGGACCTGTGACGTCACCAGAGGGAGCGTCCAGCTAGGTGGCGCTGCTTACAGTGTTGTCAGATGTAGATAAATAAAGTATTTATAGGATAATTTAACACTCTGTATGATCAATAATCCCATAAATATGATCATTTGAGCCCTTTGTTGTGTGGAGTTTGTGTAACAGATGCTTGTTTTAATTATTGTGTTAGATATTTTAAAGCTAAAAATGGAATGGAGCCGTACGGTTAGGGCGTGGAAATAACACAGTCTGACCACTGCTTCTGGAGTGCCGTTATTATATGACTTTATAACTATAGTGAGAAGTTATTTTATTAAGATAAAAACAATCCCTCCTATAACGCTGGACCCGTGGTGTGAAGATGATGATTTTCTGCTTAATGCTCAATAAATTCAAACAACCTTTAACTCATGAGGTCACTCTGATGCTTAAATAAAACTTTTAAACATATTTAAACCATTTAAATATTGAAAAGCCTTCTACTAGTCACCTCTCCGGTCTGACAGAGCGATGACCCGTTTCTTCCTCACTGCAGTCAGACAGCTGCAGCAGGTGAGGAGGCGTGACGATCAAGGTGTTCTGATCCTCCTGACTGAGCACCGTTAGTATTAATGTTCATTAGCTCGTATAAAAGTCCAACACAACACGTTATCTTAGGCAGAAACTGGTTAATCTGGTTTGCCATCAGGGAAGAGGATGATCAGCTGATGGAGGGATGGAGGATCAGCAGCTCCCCGCGCGCGCACGCATCATGGATCAACAATCGACCAGTGATCTTTTGTTCTGGTCAACTAAAATGACTGATTCTGATAAAGAGAACTGGATATGTGATGACAAAATGAACGTCTTTCTCAGAGGGGAATTATTTATCAGCAGCTTGAGAGCGCGAGCTATCGGGTCGGGGAGGAGTTAGTAAAGCGCTCGAGCGCAGCCAGCTGGATCGCAAACCGTGTCCTGAACCATAGAGGGTGATCTGTTCAGATCACAGATCGATTGTGACCCGTTGTACCCCTACTGGGCATGTGTGAGCCGCGTGCGTGGGTCGGACGTACTGTGATTGTGTGTGTTAAAGCGCGTGCCGAGCTGTGCGTAATGGCGCATTGCTTCGCGCATTGGAGATGGTGTGTGTGTGTGTGTGTGTGTGTGTGTGTGTGTGTGTGTGTGTGTGTGTGTGTGTGTGTCGGAGGTCCTACCGTGTGTGTCCCCTAGCTTCAGAGGTCATGTGATCACTCATTCACTGAGCTGCAACAGGATGTGAAGCTCGTCAGATCGAGGGTCTCCCATCAGGACCGCGCAGCGCTGGTCCGCAAAGGCGGACGCACGAATGAAATCCGGTTCTCATGAGGACCAGTCTACTGCTTGTGTGCACCCTGCCCTGTAGTGGCGGTAAGCCGTCAAGTCGCGGGTAACACAATTGACATGCATTGTGGGAAATGTAGTTTTTGGTCAAAATTCGCTTTTTACCTATTTATTTCTGAATACTCAGACCTTTTAAGCTCTCGCGGGCCACATTAAATGACGTGGCGGGCCACATTTGGCCCGCAGGCCTTGTGTTTGACACATATGCACTAAACCCTGAAACGTGTCTGGATGCAGCCGCCGGCAGGGAGGAGGAGGAGGAGGAGGAGGAGGAGGAGGGATGAGCCGAGACCAGGATGTGGATCCATCAGGTCCTCAGCAAATAGAGCTGTGTGTTGGAAGTTTTGTTGTCTAATATCTGCTAATTATATAAAAAATAAACCCAAAATAATAAATAAAGTTGGTATATCAACTTTATTAAGAAACTGTAAATATGTAAAGGTTTATCTGTGTTAGAGCCGGTATTAAACGCCATATTTTTATATAGAGAGAACGAAAGGTCTCCCTATGCTGACGTCACGTCCGTTTGGGCTGAAAAATAGAACATTTTTACAAAAATGACTCCAAAAGCCTAAATAAGTTGAATTTGTGTAAATTTTTACTCAGAACAAGTTTCTATTATATTTATCTAAACATTTGTTTAAGGGAGTGTCTAACTTAAGATATGCTCTTTAATGCTTCATCTGTAACTAGGATACTTATTTGACTGAAACGATACACCTGCATCCTCCGACCTAGACCTACAGTTGTGTAGAGCCAGGAGACAGCAGGCTCCAAAAGTCTGTTTCTAACCAGATGTTTTGTCTTTTCTCTTGGCGTCTGAATAAAAGCACAGGAGAAAATATCACCATTTGGATCTTCTGCTTGTGATGCTGCTGCACAAGAGAATATATCTCATCGACAGAGAAGTTTGGACTTCCTATAGAACTATAAACAACTTTAACATTTTCAGCTCGATGTGTGGTGCCCGGCCTTTTATGTATTCCTGTTGCAGATTTTATTATACTACTGTGACATCCTGATAAAAAAAGGCATGGAAACAAGGGGAATAACCAGTGCCGAGGTGCTCAATCTGAGTTAGTAGGAGATAGGATAGTGCACGCTCTCAGTCTGAGCAGGTGAAGGCACAGAGAGCTGAAGAGGAAGATCTAAATTGGATCTCTGTTCCTGGGCTGCTCCAGCGCTGATGGAGAGGAGGAGAGAAGGCTGCGAAGAATGGAAGAGACGACGACTAGAACCAGGAGGGGGAAAGGAAATGCAAAGGATGGAGCCGAGTTTGTTCCTGATTTAACAGCAAGCTGCATCTTTCCTTTCTGTGACAAACCGCAACCAACACCCACACACAAACCCCGAAACTGCATATGGACGTGCAGAAAAACACCCTCAAACAAACAGAACCAGATAAGGCCAACAAGAAAGCTCAGACAGCTGATAAGAACAGGTAGGGATAGTAAATTAGAGGAGGACACTGTTAGACAGGAGACAAGAGAGGAGAAAACAACAACACCAAGACACAGATAATGGAAAAAAGGAAGGAGGAAGGAAATAAAATGTGAAAAAACAGCTGAGAGGAGGAAAGCACAGAGAGTAAAAAATATATGTTCACTAGAGAACAAAGAAATGTGAAAATACAGCAAACAAGATGTGATAGCTTTTAAATTTCACAACTGAAATGATAAAATATGAAAGAAGTAAACAGAACAACAGTTAAGGAGAGCAACAATAAAAATGATAACACGTAAAGAGAACATACACCTGATAAAACGAGGAAAAACTCAGGGCTGTTTTTACATCAGCAGAGGTTCATCTGCTTAAATAGAACTCTGGTCTGTTAAAAAGGAACCTGATCTATTTAAATAGAACTCTGGTCTGTTAAAAAGGAACCTGATCTTTTTAAATAGAGCTCTAGTCTGTTAAAAAGGAACCTGATCTATTTAAATAGAACTCTAGTCTGTTAAAAAGGAACCTGATCTATTTAAATAGAACTCTAGTCTGTTAAAAAGGAACCTGATCTATTTAAATAGAACTCTGATCTGTTAAAAAGGAACCTGATCTATTTAAATAGAACTCTAGTCTGTTAAAAAGGAACCTGATCTATTTAAAAAGAACTCTGTCTGTTAAATAGGAACCTGATCTATTTAAATAGAACTCTGTCTGTTAAAAAGGAACCTGATCTATTTAAATAGAACTCTGTCTGTTAAAAAGGAACCTGATCTATTTAAAGATAACTCTAGTCTGTTAAAAAGGAACATGATCTATTTAAACAGAACTCTAGCCTGTTAAAAAGGAACCTGATCTATTTAAATAGAACTCTAGTCTGTTAAAAAGGAACCTGATCAATTTAAAGATAACTCTAGTCTGTTAAAAAGGAACCTGATCTATTTAAATAGAACTCTGGTCTGTTAAAAAGGAACCTGATCTATTTAAATAGAACTCTGTCTGTTAAAAAGGAACCTGATCTATTTAAATAGAACACTAGTCTGTTAAAAAGGAACCTGATCTATTTAAATAGAACTCTAGTCTGTTAAAAAGGAACCTGATCTATTTAAATAGAACTCTAGTCTGTTAAAAAGGAACCTGATCTATTTAAATAGAACTCTAGTCTGTTAAAAAGGAACCTGATCTATTTAAATAGAACACTAGTCTGTTAAATAGGAACCTGATCTATTTAAATAGAACTCTGTCTGTTAAAAAGGAACCTGATCTATCTAAATAGAACTCTAGTCTGTTAAAAAGGAACCTGATCTATTTAAATAGAACTCTAGTCTGTTAAAAAGGAACCTGATCTATTTAAATAGAACTCTGGTCTGTTAAAAAGGAACCTGATCTATTTAAATAGAACTGTAGTCTGTTAAAAAGGAACCTGATCTATTTAAATAGAACTCTAGTCTGTTAAATAGGAACATGATCTATTTAAATAGAACTCTAGTCTGTTAAAAAGGAACCTGATCTATTTAAATAGAACTCTGGTCTGTTAAAAAGGAACCTGATCTATTTAAATAGAACTCTGATCTGTTAAAAAGGAACATGATCTATTTAAATAGAACTCTAGTCTGTTAAAAAGGAACCTGATCTATCTAAATAGAACACTAGTCTGTTAAATAGGAACCTGATCTATCTAAATAGAACTCTAGTCTGTTAAAAAGGAACCTGATCTATTTAAATAGAACTCTGTCTGTTAAAAAGGAACCTGATCTATCTAAATAGAACACTAGTCTGTTAAAAAGGAACCTGATCTATTTAAATAGAACTCTAGTCTGTTAAATAGGAACCTGATCTATCTAAATAGAACTCTAGTCTGTTAAATAGGAACCTGATCTATCTAAATAGAACTCTGTCTGTTAAAAAGGAACCTGATCTATCTAAATAGAACTCTGTCTGTTAAAAAGGAACCTGATCTATCTAAATAGAACTCTGTCTGTTAAAAAGGAACCTGATCTATTTAAATAGAACTCTAGTCTGTTAAAAAGGAACCTGATCTATTTAAATAGAACTCTGGTCTGTTAAAAAGGAACCTGATCTATTTAAATAGAACTCTAGTCTGTTAAAAAGGAACCTGATCTATTTAAATAGAACTCTAGTCTGTTAAAAAGGAACCTGATCTATTTAAATAGAACTCTNTGTAACGAACCCAAATGCGTTACTACCTCTGACCTTTGACCTCAAGATCATCACAAATAATAACCATCTTTTTTCCCAATAACTTGGAATAAAATGACTGTTGTTATGTTTTAACCTGAATCAACATTCCTCCAGGGTCACGGTCGTATCGGAAGATTTCACCGGACTTTATATAATAATAATAATAAAGACTCTTGGTGTCTCTTCCTAAAATGACACTTTAATCTGTTACAGAAATGTCTTAAATGATTAATGCATTTTCTTCCAGCATTAATGAATGTTGATCTGCATCAGTATTATTTCACATACATACTGCTAAAAGGTTATGACAACCACGTCACTCATTACTACAACCAATAAGAGTTAGCGGTCTGAGTCACGTGACATTAATAAACCTCATTGGGCCACGTCCCTTTTAGATTCCCTTAACTTCCGACCCCGGAAGCTACAGTTCAGTTCAGTTCAGTTCAACGAGAGAACTAGAGAAAAGGAGAGCTGTTCTGGTCTGACGCTGACCAGACCTCCTCTCAGCTGTCAACTCCTACACAGCTGACGCTAGTTGCCGGCTCCCCCCGAGACGGTACCTCAGCCCGTCTGAGCCGATGAAACCAGCTTCCCTCTGAGGTCAGACACCTTCAGTCTGACGCTCTGTGATGGGAATGCCAGCCCTAGACGCTCCCTGCCAGAGATGAGTTATCTAACTTCGTATCCACGGACGACACCTGTGGCCTCCGGCGGTCCTCGACCCCCGCAGCCGTCTGATCCGGACCGAGGGGGAAACCTCACCTCCACCGTCTCATCCGACCTCAACAGTGACGATCCAGGAACGCAGTTAAGTGACCACGACTCTGGTAAAGCTTAAAGGCCTCTTGATAAAAGCTAACAACATTAGCTTACTCAGACTAGTTACTAATTCCATCCATAACTAGTTCCCCTCCATCAGAACCCTTAATCTAAATTAAGTAAATCCCTAGTCTCCTAAAACCTCATGAGACTCAGATTGCTAAAACTTATTTAGGATTCAATTCAAAACACCTTACCATCGTGAATGACTTAATGCTGCTTAAACCTGCTAACTACCTCTTTCTTATCTGTGATATTTGTCGTATGTTTCTTAATAAAATAATGAAGTCTATTTCCATGACTCAGATTTCTATTCGTCAATATTAAATGCATAATCTACTCACTGTAACATCAGAATCGAACCTAGATATCCCTGTAAACACTAAAAAGGTGATAGTATCAGAGGGTTTCCTCTGTATAAAACTTACCAAACCTGGTAGTGAATTTACAGAAGTATGTGCCAATTATAAACCATAAAAATAGAGTTTATAACGCTACACATTTTTAGTCATGAAATATTACGTAGAAGGACATTGGGTTGTGTGTTTAATCAATGCAGACGGGGTACTGGTGATGTTAATTAATATTTATGGGTACGACGACGAACAGAAAAATAAACTTTTACTTCATCAGATTACCAAGACAATTGAAGAATTTAAAATGAAATATTCTACAGATCATATCATAATGGGAGGAGATTTCAACTTGACTCAGGATAAGAGTGGTTATTGGTTAGTGGTTGGATAGATGGCCAAGCAAATATAATTATTACCACCCAAATCATGTAATAAGTGAGTTCATGAAACAGAATAACTTTGTTGATATTTGGAGAGCACAAAATAAAGACAGTAGATGCTTTACTTGGAGAAAACCTAATGGTCAGGCATCGTCTAGAATTGATTATTGGTTAATATTGAACACAGTAACAAAATATGAATGCAAGTCATTAATATCCAGTAGCCCTCTGACGGATCACTGTGTAGTAAACTCAACATGAGAAAAAGAATATAAGAGATTATTGGAAATTTAATCAATGTCTGTTGGACGATGAGGACTATTGTAACGATATTAAAAAACTTATATTGGATATAAAAAAATGACGATAGTATTCAAACGGCAGTGCAAAAATGGGAATTTCTGAAATTTTCTATTAGAAAACACTCAATCTATTTCAGTAAAAGACTAGCAAGACAAAAGAATGAGAAGGAATCCAATCTTATAAAAAGTATTCTCAAAATATACAGTAAAGTGGACTGGAGTGAAGAGGACAAAATAATGTTGAGTAAAACACAATCTGAATGAGATGAAGTCTATTTAAGGAAAGCTCAAGGAGCATATATACGGTCCAGAGCTGGATGGATGGAGGAGGGGGAAAGAAGTACAGCGTATTTCTGCAGATTAGAGAAACAAAGACAGGTTAAAAACTCTATTTCATCCATTACAGTCGATGATAAAGAATATAGAGACTCAAAACAAATAGCTAATGAGGTATTTCCATTTTTTAGTAAAGTTTATGAACCTTCATATGATGAAAGAAAACCTGAAACCCTNCGGTGGAAGGAATACTTTGAGGAGCTCCTCAATCCCACCGACGCGCATTCCGAGGAGGAACCAGAGCTGGGAGACCTGGGGACGGACTGTCCAATCTCTGGGGCAGAAGTCGCTGAGGTAGTCAAACAACTACGCAGCGGCGGAGCCCCGGGGGTGGATGAGATCCGACCTGGGTATCTCAAGGCGATGGATGTTGTAGGACTGTCGTGGCTGACACGTCTCTGCAACATTGCGTGGTCATCGGGGGCAGTTCCTGTGGAGTGGCAAACCGGGGTGGTGGTTCCCATTTTTAAGAAGGGGGACCAGAGGGTGTGTTCCAACTATAGGGGGATCACACTCCTCAGCCTCCCTGGAAAGGTCTACTCCAGGGTCCTGGAGAGGAGGGTCCGGTCGATAGTTGAACCTCAGATAGAAGAGGAGCAATGTGGTTTTCGTCCTGGTCGTGGAACTGTGGACCAGCTCTTTACCCTCGCTAGGGTGATGGAGGGGTCATGGGAGTTTGCCCAACCAATCCACATGTGTTTAGTGGATTTGGAGAAGGCTTATGACCGTGTCCCCAGGGGCACCCTGTGGGGGGCGCTCCAGGAGTACGGGGTGGATGGTCTTTTGTTAAGGGCCATTCAGTCCCTGTACCAGAGGAGTGTGAGTCTGGTCCGCATAGCCGGCAGTAAGTCGGACCTGTTCCCAGTGAGGGTTGGACTCCTCCAGGGCTGCCCTTTGTCATCGGTCCTGTTCAGAACCTTTATGGACAGGATTTCTAGGCGCAGCCGTGGTGTGGAGGGGGTTGGGTTTGGTGACAGGAGAATCGCGTCTCTGCTTTTTGCGGATGATGTGGTCCTCCTAGCTTCATCAGGCTCTGACCTTCAGCTCTTGCTGGGAAGGTTCGCAGCCGAGTGTGAAGCGGCTGGGATGAGGATCAGCACCTCCAAGTCTGAGGCCATGGTTCTCGACCGGAAAAAGGTGGATTGCCAACTCCGGGTCGGGAGAGAGATCCTGCCTCAAGTGGAGGAGTTCAAGTATCTCGGGGTCTTGTTCACGAGTGAGGGAAGGAGGGAGCGGGAGATCGACAGGCGGATTGGGGCAGCGTCTGCAGTGATGCGGACGCTGAACCGGTCTGTTGTGGTAAAGAGAGAGCTGAGCCAGAAAGCAAGGCTCCCGATTTACCGGTCGGTCTACGTCCCAATCCTCACCTGGTCATGAGCTTTGGGTAATGACCGAAAGAACGAGATCGCGGATACAAGCGGCCGAAATGAGTTTCCTCCGCAGGGTGGCCGGGCTCAGCCTTAGGGATAGGGTAAGAAGCTCGGACATCCGGGAGAGACTCGGAGTAGAGTCGCTGCTCCTCCATATCAAAAGGAGCCAGTTGAGGTGGTTCGGGCATCTGGTAAGGATGCCTCCTGGACGCCTCCCTCGGGAGGTGTTCTGGGCATGTCCTGCCGGCAGGAGGCCCCCAGGTCGACCCAGGACAAGCTGGAGGAAATACATCTTCAGTTTGGCCTGGGAACGCCTGGGCGTCCCAGCTGAGGAGCTGGTGGACTTGGCCGGGGAGAAGGTGGCCTGGGCTGCCCGACTTGGAATGCTGCCCCCGCGACCCGGACCCGGATAAGCGGAAGAAGGCGAGGCGAGGCGAGGAATAATATTGATTTTTAACCTTAGCAAGGTAGAACTGTAGAAAACCAGATGATTTAAGGTTGATATAAAATAATCCTGANTTTAAATAGAACTCTAGTCTGTTAAAAAGGAACCTGATCTATTTAAATAGAACTCTAGTCTGTTAAAAAGGAACCTGATCTATTTAAATAGAACTCTAGTCTGTTAAAAAGGAACCTGATCTATTTAAATAGAACTCTAGTCTGTTAAAAAGGAACCTGATCTATTTAAATAGAACTCTAGTCTGTTAAAAAGGAACCTGATCTATTTAAATAGAACTCTAGTCTGTTAAAAAGGAACCTGATCTATTTAAATAGAACTCTAGTCTGTTAAAAAGGAACCTGATCTATTTAAATAGAACTCTAGTCTGTTAAAAAGGAACCTGATCTATTTAAATAGAACTCTAGTCTGTTAAAAAGGAACCTGATCTATTTAAATAGAACTCTAGTCTGTTAAAAAGGAACCTGATCTATTTAAATAGAACTCTGTCTGTTAAAAAGGAACCTGATCTATCTAAATAGAACTCTGTCTGTTAAAAAGGAACCTGATCTATTTAAATAGAACTCTGTCTGTTAAAAAGGAACCTGATCTATTTAAATAGAACTCTGTCTGTTAAAAAGGAACCTGATCTATTTAAATAGAACTCTAGTCTGTTAAAAAGGAACCTGATCTATTTAAATAGAACTGTCTGTTAAAAAGGAACCTGATCTATTTAAATAGAACTCTGGTCTGTTAAAAAGGAACCTGATCTATTTAAATAGAACTCTAGTCTGTTAAAAAGGAACATGATCTATTTAAATAGAACTCTAGTCTGTTAAAAAGGAACCTGATCTATTTAAATAGAACTCTAGTCTGTTAAAAAGGAACCTGATCTATTTAAATAGAACTCTGTCTTTTAAAAAGGAACCTGATCTATTTAAATAGAACTCTAGTCTGTTAAAAAGGAACCTGGTCTATTTAAATAGAACTCTAGTCTGTTAAAAAGGAACCTGATCTATTTAAATAGAACTCTAGTCTGTTAAAAAGGAACCTGGTCTATTTAAATAGAACTCTGTCTGTTAAAAAGGAACCTGATCTATTTAAATAGAACTCTGGTCTGTTAAAAAGGAACCTGATCTATTTAAATAGAACTCTAGTCTGTTAAAAAGGAACCTGATCTATTTAAATAGAACTCTGGTCTGTTAAATAGGAACCTGATCTATTTAAATAGAACTCTAGTCTGTTAAATAGGAACCTGATCTATTTAAATAGAACTCTGGTCTGTTAAATAGGAACCTGATCTATTTAAATAGAACTCTAGTCTGTTAAAAAGGAACCTGATCTATTTAAATAGAACTCTAGTCTGTTAAAAAGGAACCTGATCTATTTAAATAGAACTCTGTCTGTTAAATAGGAACCTGATCTATTTAAATAGAACTCTAGTCTGTTAAAAAGGAACCTGATCTATTTAAATAGAACTCTGGTCTGTTAAATAGGAACCTGATCTATTTAAATAGAACTCTAGTCTGTTAAATAGGAACCTGATCTATTTAAATAGAACTCTGGTCTGTTAAA
>SSNR01000123.1:1677038-1718649 GCA_006937965.1 Callopanchax toddi | reverse complement strand
CCCCCCCCCCCCCCCAGTTTTTTAAAAACCATGTAGCGCTCATCCTCACAAACGCTAGCTAACAGTCAAGGTGAAGCTACGAGTAAAGCACGGCAGCTGCTTCAGAGATGGTTGATCAACGAGTTACTCCCTTCATCTGAGACCCTGACGACCCAATGATGTCTCACGAACACGTGGAGAAGAGAAGATGGGCGGGGCTTAGAGAAGCTCTGCTCCCCAAATGCCCCGCCCATTAGAAAGGAAAGTTTATCTTCAGGAGGATGAGGGGTGGAAGCACAGCACGCTGAAAAAAGAGAATAGTTGAACCAACTTAACTGAATTGCTTCAATTGGTAACAAGCAATGGAATTAAGTTTAGCCAACTTAAATTAATAAATTTGTACCTAGTAATTTAAGTTGGATAAACTTAATTCAATTGCTTGTTCCCAACTGAAGCAATTCAATTAAGTTGATTCAACCTTTTCTTTTTACAGTGCAGCTGACCTTAAAGTTAGGGTCAGTCTGACCAATCAGAGCTCTGATGTTACTGAGATGTAGAAGAGATGATTCAGAGAGGAGAGAGAGGGATGAATATGAAACCTTTAATGCAGAAAGGTGGACAGACTGGACTCCAGATAGTAGGTGGAGCCATAGGGAGCAGATATACATACTGAAATAATTATTATTGACTAATTGGCTAACTGGGAAGAAAAGGACTGATTAGTCAACAATCAAAATGGTCATGAGTCGCAGCCCTAGCTATCATAAAAACACTATGAACAAGTCTAAACTAGTGATGTATCGGGCCAATACCGATACCATGTACTCGTACTGTTTAAACTTAACCGATACCAGATACCGATACCATGTACTCGTACTGTTTAAACTTAACCGATACCAGATACCGATACCATGTACTCGTACTGTTTAAACTTAACCGATACCAGATACCGATACCATGTACTCGTACTGGTTAAAGTTAACCGATACCAGATACCAATACCATGTACTCGTACTGTTTAAACTTAACCGATACCAGATACCGATACCATGTACTCGTACTGGTCAAAGTTAACCGATACCAGATACCGATACCATGTACTCGTACTGGTTAAAGTTAACCGATACCAGATACCGATACCATGTACTTGTACTGGTCAAAGTTAACCGATACCAGATACCGATACCATGTACTTGTACTGGTCAAAGTTAACCGATACCAGATACCGATACCATGTACTCGTACTGGTTAAAGTTAACTGATACCAGATACCGATACCATGTACTCGTACTGGTCAAAGTTAACCGATACCAGATACCGATACCATGTACTCGTACTGGTTAAAGTAACCGATACCAGTGCAGTAGCTCTGACTGGTCAGAAGGCTTCACTGGCTGGTCAGTTCTATTGTAGTTTTCTAGATTGGTGGCTAGGGGGAGCTGTTGAGCTACAGAGGAACAGTGTGGTTAGGAGAGGAAAACTAATAATTTTACAGAAAATGTTTATTTTTCTCTAAATATTTTATTTTTGTGATTATTTTTATTAATTTTTTTTCTAATTCACCCTCATTTGCTGTAACAAGCAGAGAAGAAAAGAAAACCTGTCTTTCAATTCATTCCTTTTTTTGTGCGGTAGACGTATCGGTATCGGTAAGTACTCAGATCCAAGTATCGGTATTGTATCGGTTTGGAAAAAAACAATGCATCCCTAGTCTAAACCTTCACAAAGCAGGTGACTGGTAAACAAAAATGATGAATTAATGAACATGATGGACAAAGAAAGTAAAAAAGTCTACAAACGTAAAAAATAAAAGAGCAGAATGTAGCGAAGGAAGAAGAGATGAATCCGAAGCACACAGAGGAGTGCAGACATGAAGTTCAAGTATCTGACTCTCTGCTGATGGTCCTAAGGGGCCTCCTTCCTGTGGGTGGAGTGACCTTGTGCTCATGAGCCAAGTCCCCTGAGATGCATGGACCCTGTCAGAGTCGGGGCCCTGCAGCCACCTTGCTGAAACAGCCTATAATTCTGCTCTACATCTGCATTCAGAGGTCGTTCATCACGATGTGCACAGTAACAGGTACAGTATGTCTGCCTGCAGCTCTGAGCCCATTCAGCGCTCCACACACAACTCTGCACATTTCCTCCTAAAGAGAACGTTTTATAAGAAAATACATCTTTTTCTGTGGCTGATAGTAAATATTTGGAGTTTTAGAAGTTACTTTGACTCCAGGGTTCAGATTTGGAAGAGAAACATGCAGCACCTCTCCAGCAGAAGCTTCTATCTCCTCCCAACTTTAACTTCAGGTCACGACATGCTCACTGCCTTAAAGGTGGGAAGTCCATATCGGTTTTGCTCTGCTATTAACTGAAAACTCCAGTCAACAGTTACAGTTTACCTCAAGAAAACTCAAGAAATGAGTTATCAACCTTCAAACATTTTAAATCCATAAAAAAAACTAAAATGAAATAAAGCAACCCCAAATCCCATGAATCTTACTGCCATTCTTTCCTTCCCTGCTGGTAAACAGATGTTCTGATTCTGTATTCGTCTCTAAATGCGCTTAAACTAAACATGATCATATTTATATTTAGCCAGTAATGGACTAACACAGACACCAAAAGCTCTTGGAGCTGAAATGTGAAACAGAAATCACAGCGTTTTTTTTATCTGAAATGGAGTGTTTTATCCACTTGGGCCAGATAACACAAGACCAGTGATAAAACCACGGCTGAATAATAGAACATTCACCATGTGAATAATAAAACACTTTAAAAACACAAGACTCTTC
Source organism: Callopanchax toddi (assembly GCA_006937965.1). NCBI lineage: Eukaryota > Metazoa > Chordata > Actinopteri > Cyprinodontiformes > Nothobranchiidae > Callopanchax > Callopanchax toddi. Next base: position 1,715,881 of record SSNR01000123.1, on the reverse strand, counting down.
CTCCGGTTTGCTGTGTGCTCGTCTGAGCTGCTGTAAACTGGGAGGGAAAATCCTCACAGCTTTACTGAAGGGTAAGAGTGTGAGGATGACTGCAGCTGTGCTTCATCGCAACCTTTACACAGCTCAAAAACCTCTTCAAACAGCTAGAGCAAGCCAAGTGTTTTATTAGTCCATAGTAACATTCAGTGGTTAAAATTAGGGCTGTCAATCCATTCATTTTTTAATCACGATTAATCACACATTTTTAAGATGCTCTCAACTGACCTAAATTTCTTTTTTCTTATTTCAAATATTCTTTTAATTTAAATCCAGGCTGTTTACCAGTTACTTCACCTGCTAAGATGTGATAATAAATCAGATGTATCATCCACTCTGACTCTGACAGGTAGAATCAGCCTTCATATCAGATGATTTCTCTCCTATAGAATCAGTTCTACTCATCACACTGGGACCTTTTCATCATCCCATTAAACCCCAAAATGTCTAAAGCTGGACTTTTTCTGACAGACTATTAGTGTCAATTGCAAAACCTAAAGCTTTTCAGAATGCTCAACAAATGTTCTTAATCTCAATTAAATTTACCTGGTTAAATAAAATAATATAAAACAAGGATTTCAATATTACTATCATGTATTTTTGTATGTAGTTGACCATAATCTAACATTGTAAATCCTTTGTTACAACTTTAAACTTTAGTTTTATGAAGTTAATTGTTTTTTATAGGTCCCTTTCTGCTCCTTTCCTTGGTGACGCGTGCATTCTCGTGCGTACGGGCCGGGAGAGGGGGAAGGGGGGTCATGTCTGCACCCTGCAGCGCGCCGCTGACAGACTGACACACAGAGAGGAGCGAGTGTTTGTGATCCAGCGTTGCTGCGTTTTTGCAGCTTTAGGAGGGCATACGCCCGAGGAGCCATGAAGGATTGTTTATTTATTTATTAGAAACGTCCTGATCGTCGGTATAATCACGGAGCGGGTCAGGTTTAGCGGCGAGGACACCAGGAAATCTGCCTGTTCTCCCGATCGCCAGTCGATGCTGTTGAGAGTTTACTGAATGTACGCTGAAAACTTTCTAGGGCTCTGCATCAACTGCATGTGTCACTAGAACTGTACGTTCATGTGTCCTCAAAGGAAAACTACAGAAGCCTGCGCGTTAATCGCACGTTAAAATAATTAACGCTGTTAAAGGGGGGCTTTGCATTAGCCCTAGTTAAAATGTATAGTATTTCAGTGAGTGCCCTCTAACGAGTTAGCTTCCCTACATTAAATCTTCAGACCTCGTAGACTTTACCTGACTCTCTGCTCTGATTCCATTAAATCCAGTGTTAATGTAGCAGCGTTGAATGCACCTGTGGTTAAGTGTCTGGCCTATGGGTAGCCAGGGGGCGCTATGTAAGTGCCAGTTCGGTGTTGCTGGTCAGAAGTTCTGGCAGACTTTGTGTTTCCGCTTTCACCTGGCTCGGCATTCAGCCAGGTGGCGATGTTTGGAGGTGGCATGTGTATGGTAGGTAGTTTTATTCTGCTGCAGGGCAGTCGGTGATGGAGTTGGTGGTAACTCTGAGTAATGTTTTAATGAGTTCATGAGTGTAACAAACATGCTGATTCTGACTGTCAACATCAACATGTCTGACTGACATCCGCTGTAAATATCTGATTACAACCCCTGATAAAGTTTGGGAGTTGCTTTTCTTTGGTTTATTACATAAAAATCTTGAGAATTTGAGTGTTAAAGTTGAACTTTCTGTTCAAAGTGGAGCTGCTCAAGCTGAGTAAACAGCTTCATTCCTCCCACTCATGAAGGAAACAGCTCCTGTAAAACACTCAGTTAAATGAGGATAAGGAAACCTTTTGACTCATTCTACATTTTATTCTTATAACAGTCTCCATCATTTGTTCTAAACTATAACTGGTTTTGTTTACCAAAAACAAAAAGTTATCACTTTGTCTTCATGTTACCTAGTAGATGAAAGTATTAATTCATATTTCTGCATGTATTTTTACTGAACTCCTCCAACTGATAAATTCACAGAATGTTTACTATTAGTGACCTACTTGGTGAATATCTGGTGAGACACATTAGTCACAATACTAAAAACACCTTTCTGCTGAATCACTGTGTAGCCTGAAGATGTTTCAATTACAATCAGTATTTACAACGAACCAATAGGAGCACGCCCAGTGAGTGGTACAATAGCTCTAGTAGAGAGCCCACAGAGACAGACGTCCACAGACATTTAATCCTCCTGTCCTCTTTTTAGAGTCAGAATCCAATGGAGCACTAGTTTAGCATCTATTGTTCTGTTCTTTCTGTCTAATGTTTGTGACACAGCTCTGCAGCACCTAATGTTTGAATAAACCATTCAGTAGGTTTACAGTAACAGTTGTACAGTTAGTACGGTCGGACGCTGGGACAGGTACAAGTCCTTTATGATGGACTAGTCCAGTCTTCCTGTGTAAGCCTCTCCTGTCCTCTCAGACCCACATCCTGGTTCTGGTGGAGGTTTCTTCCTGTTTGTTTTCCTCTCCACTTTCACCCTTTCTTCTGTGTGTGCTCAGAATGGGGGATTACCGTATTTTCCGGACTATAAGTCACACTTTTTTTCATAGTTTGGTGGATCCTGCGACTTATACACCAAAGTATAGAATTTCACGTTTTATTCACGTCCATGCCGTTTTAAAACCGCTAGATGGCGCTGTAGGCCTGTGTACCAATCAGCCGCCATGCTTGGTAGTAATATTACCGCAGCGCCAGACTTGTGAATGAAGATCACAGCAGAGGGAGGTGTTGCTAATAACGTAGCAAAGGAGAGCTGACCCCCGACTGGAAAAGTATTTAAAAATCCGGTAAACACCAGACAGCTGTTAGTATTAGTAACTCAGTGGAGATCTGGGAGCTTCTGGCGTTATGAGCAGCAGCAGCAGCAGCCTGTCTGTTTACTTCTGTCTCACGTCTCTGTAACCTGCACGTTAACGGCGTGAAGACCGCCCCGTAACCCTTTTACACCGCCAGTGAGTCATCTTTTGTGAAAACCACATGATTGCGCAACTTTACCGGCGCGGTCTGAACCCTTATGAACGACGGGCTCCCAGATACCGGCTCGGCTTCGTGGTAAATTGGCAGCATTGTTTTATGAAAACAGCTAATAATATGAAATACCCGTTCTTAGTCTTGGATTTTATCAAATAAAATTTCCTCCAAAAATGCGACTTATTTATGTTTTTTTCTTCTTTATTATGCATTTTTGGGCTGGTGCGACGTATACTCCAGAGCGACTTATAGTCCGGAAAATACGGTAAGTTGAAGTGAAGACTTAATCCAATCAGCCGGTTCCTTTTTTAAAGGGACAATTTCACCAACTGTTATTCTGTAATCAATCTAATTTAAATACAACAGAATTGGACTAACTGCCTGAACCTGGAGCTGATAGGAAATGGACCTGATGTTTTTTTTAGTGCTTTGTGAGCTAGTGCTTTATAAATAAACTGAAGTGAATTAATTATGACAACAGATGATGTCGACCTGCAGCTAGTAGCCACAGAGCTCAGCTGAAGCCTTGTGTCTGAGCTCGACCAGACTGAACGCTACAGCTGGGCTCCTTTAAGAACAAGTTGGACTCACCTTGACGTTTCCTCCTATCAGGTCTGGTGGCTCCTCGTCTGCCTCTAAGGCCACGTTGATGGTGGCAAAAGGACGGCTGGCCATCTGCTGCATCTCCCTCAGCAGTTGCTTTGGAAAAGAAAGGAGAAGAGCATGAAGGTCAGTGACGGATCAATAATGATCATAAACTGATGTCAGTTTAACACACGTCAGTGTCAGAAGGCTCTCGTTGGTTCAAGAGTCAACTCATCTGCCAAATGTTCAGAGCAGCTTCCTGTTCCACATGTGTGTCACTGAGTCCACAGCTCGCCAACGCACAGGTCAATTTGAAGAAGAAGAAAATGTAATCGAAAGAAAAAAATGAAGCACTTATAAGGACTACAAGCACCTGCAAGAACCCAGTGAGATCTGTTCAGGAGTCTGAGTTTGTGCTCAGGTTTCAGCTAAACTCAGCCAATAAACTGATTTAATATGAATGTAAACCAGGTCTTACTCTGCTAAGAACTCATGTTGCATATTTATAAATCCAGGCAGTGAAAACAAAGAAAACCTCTGATGAGCTCAGCCCCTGACAGCAGACAGGTTAATGATGAGAGGCAAAACACCTAGAACTAGAAGAACATTAAACCCATAACTGAAGAATGATCATAAAACATTCATCATAACTTTACAGACACCGTCATACATTCAGTCAGCACTCACTGGAGGTCAGGTGAACGTTAGTCGTCCTCTGGTTCTGCCTGATCTGACTAACCACGAGTACCACTCACTGTCTCTGGAGACGTCACCCACTTTGAGTGATGTCACCAGTCGGTGTGGTAGAGAACGTCCCTTCAGAATACCCCCTTTGTTAGGTGAACCCTACTGCAAAGTGATGCCTCGTAATTCTATCAGCTGACTAATATTATTATTAATATTTGACCCAAATGATAAACTTTGTTCTAAATATCTAAACTATTGAAGAGTGTGGGGTGAAGTCAGCGGTGCAGAGAATAAATACAGGCACCTTCACACTGTGCTGGAGCCACTACTTATCCAGCACTACAGGGAACAGGCTAACGCTCATCTGTAGTGATTTATAACGTGGACCTCAGCCATAGGAGGAGATCATGGAGAGAGGGAGAACGGGCAGGCAATGAGGAAGAAAAGAGTGGAAAATGAGACGAAAATCATATGAAATGGATGTGTGTGAGCTGCAGAAGTTCTAGACAACAAACAGGAAACAGGTAGAGTACACACACACGTCACTGGCTGTCAAAACAAACGGCATCAAGCGTCAGAAATCACCACCTGATTACTGGTTACAAGAACCTGAAAACAACAAAAACCTCTGCAATCATCACAAAGAGAGAAATCAAAAAGAGTGTAGAACCTCCAACACGTTGAATTACTCATCAAATGTGTCTCCTGTCACTTCCCTCCAAAGAAACTCAGACTGCACTCGTGTGTGTGTGTGTGCGTGCGTGCGTGTGTGTGTGTGTGTGCGTGTAAACTGACTCCTGCAGCATCCTTAGAGAAAATGTGAGTAAAAGGCAAAGCTGTGTGAAGATGGTAGAGATCAGTGTGTGTGCTGAGAGGGACCAGGTCCCTGAGTGATGTCTGAACCAGCTTCCTGTCCTCCTGCAGAGTGGAGCTGGTTCAGAACCCGTCGTGTCCTTGAGGGACCTGGATGTTTGTGTTCCTCAGTAGGCGGCCTGAGGCAGCGTGGGATTGTATGCGCTGTGTTTACACAATAACAGGAAGACTACGAGATGCTTTTATTCAGCTCTGTAATAGAACACTGTGCACTGGCATCTCCATGGAAACAAAGTGCTGACAGTCCTCCACACAGTGTCACCTGGACATCGTTGCTGCAGCATCAGCAGCTTGTTTTTACTTTCACTTGTGGAGCAGTGTAATTCCTCGACAGGAAGAGTTTAGAATAACAAACCTGGTTCACCTCACTGAGGTCTGAATAGATTCAACACTTCTCATGAAATCATAGGGGTCATGAAAGGGGATCTTTTAGCTAAATCGCCATGGTAACAGAACTCATAACCAGTTACTAGCTAAGAGTTTGGGCTTAACTGTGTGTAAAAGGCATAACTACTAACTCTTTTCTCAACGATAACTCAGGTAGGGAACTCTGACTGAAACTACAATTAGATGATGTCATAGTTCTGTCAGATCCTGGAACGATTGAAATAAACATCAGAGCGACATTACCTTTAACCTCCACCAGCAGTGAGACGCCGATCAGAGGGTTGATTTAACCACTAATTCAGATCTCATCCTATTAAATCTGAACTCTTCAACTGTTACGCCCCTCTGCCGTTTCTCTGGCCATTTTGTGATGGTGCAGCAATCTGCATGGTCTGATTGCTAATTGGGCTGCACCTGGGAGAGCAGGCATAAAGCCTGCTGGGAGGCCTGAGGAGGAGCAACACTGGAGCAGCCACCAGCCTGGTAGAGGCTGGAGATTTGAGGAGAAATGGCTCCTCTTTTAATAAAAACCTTTTAGAAACTTATCCTATGTGTTCAGTCTCCATTTTATGTTGTGGCCCAACGAGCCGGGTCGTAACATTAACTCAGATGATTCTCAGCAGGAAGTCAGTGAGGAGGACAGAAATGAGTGGATTATTAAACCATCTGAGCTCTAAATGGAACTGGAGACGTTTCTCGTCTTTACTCCTGATTTTATCATCAGACTGTTAACAGCTGATTTAATTCATTACATTCTCTGAACACAGAAGATTTCATAAATACTTGTAATAACATACAACATTTGTTCAGTGAGAAATACTCAGAGGAATTAAGCGTGTCCGATGGTTCTGACCCAACCCAATCAGCAGCAGGTATTACTGAAACCTTCCTCTTTGGTTCTAACTGGAACTAACTGGGACCACTGGTTTCAGGATGTCATATTCTTCACTCTAAAACATCTTTTATTAATCAGAACTCAGCGTCAGGCCTGTCGCAACAAGGCAACTGCCTCGGGCCCCGAGCTGCTAGGGGCCCAGACAATGACTGTTTATGAAATAAAGGCAGTAACACACTGTTATAGGCTCAGCGTGCTGAGCAACGAGTCGACAACGAGTCGAAAGCCAACAAAAACTACACAATGAGTCGAAAACCAACAAACCCATGAAGGATGAATAAATCTAAACATCAAGAAACTTCCTCACCACAACCAAAGAGACATGCTCCAGTGTTTACATGTCATTATTACATGCTAGCGTGGCACACCCCATGTGAGACGAGCTGAGTGCTGACTTGTCCTGATTAGACAAACAGCTGTGAGAAACCCCTGACAGCCAGACTGCGTCGAGCTGTCACACTGAAGAGTGCAGCAACGGAGCTCACTACTGTTCACACATCAGTCACAGCTGGGAGACTGAAATATCTATTACACTAAATCATATTAAACACTAATCACATCAGTTACTTTGTTCCCAAACAAACCCTTTGAGTCACCTAATGAACTCCTAACAGAAGAAGTTGGGTCTCCTTGATGAACCAGCAGCCTGATTAGGATCTCTCTCTTCGTTTGAACCACGCTGACAGAACCGATGGAAGCAGACTGAACGACATGGTAAAGAAAATCAGTTCACGTCAGTAAACAGCTGGCTGGCTGCCTCACATACAGGTTACCTGTTTAAACAACAAGCAGATGAAATGATGAGCTCTGGTAGCCGACATGTTTAACTAGAGCTGTGTGATTAGAAAAACAAATTAAACAATGTTTATAACTCTAATGAACTATTTTAATTATTATCTCAAAGTTCAATGTTAATGTTGGCAGGTCAGTATTAAACAGCGTCTCAGCGTGAAGGAAAGAACACAAGCATACTGCTCATTCATGTGTGCGTGAGCGCACCGCTGGCGTCTCCACTCCTTTATTGATACACCGGTGTCACATCACCCAATCAACACAGTCACATGATCACGTCTTGTCAGAATGAATAATAAAAACAAACAAAAAACACATCAGGGTCACAGTAGTAAAACAAAAATGAATAAGAGCATACAGTTCACCATAAACCAAATATATATACAAATGTCCAACAGTTAATGTTCCCATTTCTAAGCTAGCTAGCTAATGGTCGGTTCACACAGGAGGAGTATCAAAGTGTCAGCTGATTTCAGATCCTAGGAGTCCACATGTGGCAGTTAAATATCACAGATGTCTGCTCTTACAGTGTGAGGTCACAGAAAACACAACACATCACACACCAACATTCTCAGGTCAGACGTGAAATCTGACAGAACCTCAAACGTGACTTCAGAGTAAACCAACATGACCGCTCTGATTATTATAAACAACAATGAACTCTGACAGTTTTATTAACACATTTAACAAATGAAAAAGTCATGGGACTCCACTCTGTGCAGCTTGTGTCTGTCACCTCGCTCTCTGATTGGCTACACGCCCACTAGCTGCTCCTTGGGGTGACACCACACACACCGTGATGTTACCCTCTGACCACCATCACCAGACCCTCTGACCACCACCAGCACCAGACCCTCTGACCACCACCAGACCCTCTGACCACCACCAGACCCTCTGACTACCACCACCACCAGACCCTCTGACTACCACCACCAGACCCTCTGACTACCACCACCACCAGATCTTCTGACTACCACCACCAGATCTTCTGACTATCACCACCAGACCCTCTGACTACCACCACCAGATCTTCTGACCACCATCACCAGACCCTCTGACCACCACCAGCACCAGACCCTCTGACCACCACCAGCACCAGACCCTCTGACTACCACCACCACCAGACCCTCTGACTACCACCACCAGACCCTCTGACTACCACCACCAGATCTTCTGACCACCATCACCAGACCTTCTGACCACCATCACCAGACCTTCTGACCACCACCACCAGACCCTCTGAACACCACCAGACCCTCTGACCACCACCATCACCAGACCCTCTGACCACCACCAGACCCTCTGACCACCACCAGACCCTCTGACCACCACCAGACCCTCTGACCACCACCACCAGACCCTCTGACCACCACCACCAGACCCTCTGACCACCACCATCACCAGACCCTCTGACCACCACCATCACCAGACCCTCTGACCACCACCAGACCCTCTGACCACCACCATCACCAGACCCTCTGACCACCACCAGACCCTCTGACCACCACCATCACCAGACCCTCTGACCACCACCATCACCAGACCCTCTGACCACCACCACCAGACCATCTGACCACCATCACCAGACCCTCTGACCATCACCACCAGACCCTCTGACCACCACCACCAGACCCTCTGACCACCACCACCAGACCTCTGACCACCACCATCACCAGACCCTCTGACCACCACCACCAGACGGTCTGACCACCACCACCACCAGACCCTCTGACCACCACCAGACCCTCTGACCACCACCAGACCCTCTGACCACCACCAGACCCTCTGACCACCACCACCAGACCCTCTGACCACCACCACCAGACCCTCTGACCACCACCACCAGACCATCTGACCACCACCACCAGACCCTCTGACCACCACCACCACCAGACCCTCTGACCATCATCACCAGACCCTCTGACCACCACCACACCCTCTGAACACCACCATCACCAGACCCTCTGACCACCACCAGACCCTCTGATCACCACCACCAGACCCTCTGACCACCACCACCAGACCCTCTGACCACCACCACCAGACCCTCTGACCACCACCACCACCACCCCCCCCCACCACCACCACCAGACCCTCTGACCACCACCACCAGACCCTCTGACCACCACCATCACCAGACCCTCTGACCACCACCACCACCAGACCCTCTGATCACCACCACCACCAGACCCTCTGACCACCATCACCAGACCCTCTGACCACCACCAGACCCTCTGACCACCACCATCACCAGACCCTCTGACCACCACCATCACCAGACCCTCTGACCACCACCATCACCAGACCCTCTGACCACCACCAGACCCTCTGACCACCACCAGACCCTCTGACCACCACCACCAGACCCTCTGACCACCACCACCAGACCCTCTGACCACCACCACCACCAGACCCTCTGATCACCACCACCACCAGACCCTCTGACCACCACCATCACCAGACCCTCTGACCACCACCAGACCCTCTGACCACCACCATCACCAGACCCTCTGACCACCACCAGACACTCTGACCACCACCAGACCCTCTGACCACCACCAGACCCTCTGACCACCACCACCAGACCCTCTGACCACCACCACCAGACCCTCTGACCACCACCACCACCAGACCCTCTGACCACCACCATCACCAGACCCTCTGACCACCACCATCACCAGACCCTCTGACCACCACCACACCCTCTGCCCACCACCACCACACCCTCTGACCACCACCACCAGACCCTCTGACCACCACCACCACCAGACCCTCTGACCATCATCACCAGACCCTCTGACCACCACCAGACCCTCTGATCACCACCATCACCAGACCCTCTGACCACCACCAGACCCTCTCACCACCACCACACCCTCTGACCACCACCAGACCCTCTGACCACCACCACCAGACCCTCTGACCACCACCACCAGACCCTCTGACCACCACCACCACCAGACCTTCTGACCACCACCATCACCAGACCCTCTGACCACCACCAGACCCACTGACCACCACCATCACCAGACCCTCTCACCACCACCAGACCCTCTGACCACCACCACCAGACCCTCTGACCACCACCACCAGACCCTCTGACCACCACCACCACCAGACCCTCTGACCACCACCACCCCTCTGACCACCACCATCACCAGACCCCCTGACCACCACCACCACCAGACCCTCTGACCATCATCACCAGACCCTCTGACCACCACCAGACCCTCTGACCATCACCATCACCAGACCCTCTGACCACCACCATCACCAGACCCTCTGACCACCACCAGACCCTCTGATCACCACCACCAGACCCTCTGACCACCACCACCAGACCCTCTGACCACCACCACCAGACCCTCTGACCACCACCATCACCAGACCTTCTGACCACCACCACCACCAGACCCTCTGATCACCACCACCACCAGACCCTCTGACCACCACCATCACCAGACCCTCTGACCACCACCACCACACCCGCTGACCACCACCACCAGACCATCTGACCACCATCACCAGACCCTCTGACCATCACCACCAGACCCGCTGACCACCACCAGACCCTCTGACCACCACCACCACCAGACCCTCTGGACCATCATCACCAGACCCTCTGACCACCACCAGACCCTCTGACCACCACCATCACCAGACCCCCCGACCACCACCAGACCCTCTGACCACCACCATCACCAGACCCTCTGACCACCACCAGACCCTCTGATCACCACCACCAGACCCTCTGACCACCACCACCACACCCTCTGCCCACCACCACCACCAGACCCTCTGACCATCATCACCAGACCCTCTGACCACCACCAGACCCGCTGACCACCACCACCACCAGACCCTCTGACACCACCACCAGACCCTCTGACCACCACCATCACCAGACCCTCTGACCACCATCACCAGACCCTCTGACCACCACCACCAGACCCTCTGACACCACCACCACCAGACCCTCTGACCACCATCACCAGACCCTCTGACCACCACCACCACCAGACCCTCTGACCACCACCACACCAGACCCTCTGACCACCACCATCACCAGACCCTCTGACCACCACCAGATCACCAGACCCTCTGACCACCACCAGACCCTCTGACCACCACCATCACCAGACCCTCTGACCACCACCAGACCCTCTGATCACCACCACCAGACCCTCTGACCACCACCACCAGACCCTCTGACCACCACCATCACCAGACCCTCTGACCACCACCAGACCCTCTGACCACCACCATCACCAGACCCTCTGACCACCACCAGACCCTCTACCACCACCACCAGACCCTCTGACTACCACCACCAGACCCTCTGACTACCACCACCAGACCCTCTGACCACCATCACCAGACCCTCTGACCACCACCATCACCAGACCTTCTGACCACCACCATCACCAGACCCTCTGACCACCACCATCACCAGACCCTCTGACCACCACCAGACCCTCTGACCACCACCATCACCAGACCCTCTGACCACCACCAGACCCTCTGACCACCACCACCACCAGACCCTCTGACCACCACCATCACCAGACCCTCTGACTACCACCACCAGACCCTCTGACTACCACCACCAGACCCTCTGACTACCACCACCAGATCTTCTGACCACCACCACCAGACCTTCTGACCACCATCACCAGACCTTCTGACCACCACCACCACCCTCTCCACCACCACCACCAGACCCTCTGACCACCACCAGACCCTCTGACCACCACCATCACCAGACCCTCTGACCACCACCAGACCCTCTGATCACCACCACCAGACCCTCTGACCACCACCACCAGACCCTCTGACCACCACCACCAGACCCTCTGACCACCACCACCACCAGACCCTCTGACCACCACCACCAGACCATCTGACCACCACCACCACAGACCCTCTGACCACCACCACCACCAGACCCTCTGACCACCACCAGACCCTCTGACCACCACCAGACCCTCTGACCACCACCAGACCCTCTGACCACCACCACCAGACCCTCTGACCACCACCACCAGACCCTCTGACCACCACCACCAGACCCTCTGACCACCACCACCACCAGACCCTCTGACCACCACCACCAGACCCTCTGACCACCACCAGACCCTCTGACCACCACCAGACCCTCTGACCACCACCATCACCAGACCCTCTGACCACCACCAGACCCTCTGACCACCACCATCACCAGACCCTCTGACCACCACCATCACCAGACCCTCTGACCACCATCACCAGACCCTCTGACCACCATCACCAGACCCTCTGACCACCACCATCACCAGACCCTCTGACCACCACCACCACCAGACCCTCTGACCACCACCAGACCCTCTGACCACCACCACCAGACCCTCTGACTACCACCACCAGACCTTCTCACCACCATCACCAGACCCTCTGACCACCACCACCACCACACCCTCTGACCACCACCACCAGACCCTCTGACCACCACCATCACCAGACCCTCTGACCACCACCAGACCCTCTGACCACCACCACCACCAGACCCTCTGACCACCACCATCACCAGACCCTCTGACCACCACCATCACCAGACCCTCTGACCACCACCACCAGACCATCTGACCACCATCACCAGACCCTCTGACCACCACCACCAGACCATCTGACCACCATCACCAGACCCTCTGACCATCACCACCAGACCCTCTGACCACCACCACCAGACCCTCTGACCACCACCAGCAGACGGTGCGGGTGAAGAGTCTCCGAGGACACAAGGTAACTCAGGGATCAACCAGGTTGGAAGACTAACGATCTACCTACTGAACTACTGCCAATCCCAAATGTGAAAAAATTCACATTCAGGAAGCTGAAGTTTCTTCTGTATTATTGTTGCCATTTGCCAAAATCAGTGTCTGTAGTATTTCTATAATGTCTTTTACATCTTACTCTGCTCAGCCAGCTAGACAGTCTAACATAACGTCCCATCTCCCTTCTGCTGGTGTTCATGGTTCATGTGGAGGCTAACTGAAAGTGAGGCTAAGGCTAGGCTAGCTCACTTCCTCCCTGACCGTGGTCGACATATTTTCTGTGGTTCTAGTCAATCACACGTTGACAAAACTCACTGAAAAGTTGTTCTCTGATTAATCTAATTGTGATATAAACGTTGTGCTTTGTGTTAAATGTGGTGAGTGCAGAAAGCCTGAAGCTTCAGCTCTTCAGAACCTCTCCTTCAGTCCAACACCCAGTGATATTAAATCCTACCGTTAGCATCATCATATTCTTTCTTTACTAAAATATTGTCATTTTACTGCCCAGCACTACTTTTAACTAATCCAACCAGTGATGATGAAACTAATTATGGTACAAAAACGTTTTCAGTGAAAAGTTATGCAACTTCATTTTGGACTGAAGTATCAGGATTACTTTTGCAGAGATAAACTAGTTCAGTTTTACTTTTTAGACTTTCTTCGGTAACGCTACCAAACAAAGTCAGAGATCTGATAACTTCGTTGGGTTGAGTTTGTTTTAAATGCCTTAAAATCCACTAGAATCTGTTTTCCCACCATTGGCAGTTCTCCTGCTGCCGTCCTCCTCAGTGACTTCTGGATCGCCACCATCAGGTTAAAGAACACAGCTAATTTTGAAAAGTAATCTTTCTAGATGAATTCCTTCAGGGCATATTGTACATTTCCAACAAATCTCATTATCCTTTGCTGTGAGTAGGCAGCAGCTGTACAGCAAACACTCAGCACTCCGAAGATAACCAGACGCCACAGCGCTACACTACAATTCGCCTACTTCTTAAATTGGCTCTTAGTTTTCTGCAGGGCAGAGTGTGTGTGTGTTTGTAGGAATGGAAGCAATATTTCTGACATCAACAGCAGCACAAACTGCATATTTAAACTGTTAGGAGATGCACATAAAGATGGTCACATAGAGGGAGGGATGTGCAGCACATGGCCAGTCACGCTCCTCAGCTTCTAGTAAATCCTGCAGCATAAAAATGTGCCAGATAAAGAAATGCTTGTTTTAAAAAAACATGAAGGCATTCTATAAACAAATTCATAACAAGCACTAATACAAATGAATTTAATCCACCAGCATGAGATTTATGCCCTTTTCTTGCATTGTAACAAGGTCCTGAGATCTTGATGGAATGTCTGAGAGCACAATAGGTGCTTTCATACCAACCAGCTGCTTTTAGGGGTGAAGTGAGATACTTGACTCCACTCCACTCCACACGCAGCTCTGACTACCATCCTATCAGAACCGTGGACAACAACAAAGTATTGCAATGTTCAAACCAGGTGAGAGAGCACACAGCACGGTATGACACCTCTAACTGGGACAAGCCTGTAAATATTCAGACCAGTGACTTTCAACTGGTGGGTCACAACCCCAAAATGGGTCATGGGCCTTTGCCAGGACAATAAATGTCCAGAGAAAAAAAATGGACATCGTCTCTTCACATTCCTTAACATGGTGATGAGGCGCTGTTTGGCTATTACCTGGTGGTGGTGGTAGTGTGATGGTCTGGTCTTCAGGACCTGCTTCAACAGATGGAACCACCATGAATTCTGCTGCCTACCTAGGAAATCCTGAAGGAGAACGTCTGGCCTTTGGCCTTAAATAGGTCCTTCATGTTGGAAACCCTCCAATGAGGCTGAATGGAAACAATTCTGTGAAAGAGTGGGACAGAATGTCCTCCAGAGACGTGAGACTCATTACTAGTTATCACTAACCAGGAGCCACTAGCTGGTATCACATTTAGGGGCTAAACCTTTTCACACAGGACCATGTCTTTAGTTTAGAGTCTTCATTTAGTCTTTACTTGTGTTTTCTTTATTAATATTTAAATAAATGAAATAGTCTATAGACCTGATGGAAACATGACCAGGGTTTTATCTGTTTGTCATTTTTCTAACAGTGAACCATCCTGTTAGAGCTGGAGGGAAACATGTGGGTCACTGTGAGCACCAGCATCACTCATCCAGCATGTAGGAGCATCTACAGCTGATCAGTGACGTTACAAGTCACAGAGTGCAGCCTAAAAAAAATACTAGTGGACTCTGGCGTGTACACACACACACACACACACTTCTGCTGTCTGGGAGAATTGCGTTTGAGCACAGTCAGAGTGAGCAGTAAAGTGCCAAAGAGACTGAGTGCGTCAGCAGAGCACTAACAGCAGGGAGGGAAAGTGGAAAGTAAAAGCAACTTGAACACAAAAAAAGAGCAACAAGAAACAGGAAGGAAGACAAAATACGTGGAAATGATAAAGACTGGGGGAAGATTTGGAGAGCCAGGAGGACATGAAAGAGCAAAAGACAAAGGCGGTGGAAGCATTTACCTCTGGCTGTGAGGAGGGGACTGGGCTGAGTCGCCTGGGTGGAGCGAGTGTGTGCACATGCACGCACGCACACACACACACACACACGCACACACACACACACACACACACACACACACACACACACACACAGAATTCTATTACTGCTGTGTGGGGATGGACACACGTAGTAAGTGTGCAGCACGCCTCGGCACTAAATCAAGTCATTTATTTATTTATTGATGCTTCTCTTCAGAAATGCTGTTGGTGAGAGAGCTCTCAATCATCCTGAAGACGCACTGAAGAATAACTACAACAGGGGAAGAGGGGGAGGAGGAAAGAAGGAAGGGAAATGTAGACTGGGCTGATTTTTCTTTTTTTGTCTGTAAAGCGATGGCAGATGGTCTCTAGTATCATCCTCCCATCTTCATGGAAGTGAGGTGGAGCAACAGGATAGAGGCAGTGAATCCTGTCAGAAGATGTTGACACATCCCTTCATACTTCCCTCCATCTTTTCTCTCTCTATCACTGTCTGACTCATCCTTTTCTCTCACTCTGCTCGTCATTCCAAACACACCAGACCCGTCCTCTCTCTAAGTCTGTTTGTCTTTTCTGCACACGTGAAGAACAGTTTCACTTCATTAAAACACTAACAAATGTTTCTTCAAGGATCCAAATCAAAGAGGAGCAGCCAATCAGAAACACAGGAAAGTTTATATGAGCCACATTAGTGAGAAATAATAGGATTAGAAACAACATATCGAACAAATCAATCAGAGTGTGTGTGTGTGTGTGTGTGTGTGTGTGTGTGTGTGTGTGTGTGTGTGTGTGTGTGTGTGCGTGCGTGCGTGCGTGCGTGCGTGCGTGCGTGCGTGCGTGCGTGCGTGTTTAAAGCAGCTCATCTGAACTCACCCAGTTAGAAACGGATCAGCAGAGGTGGGTAGAGTACCCCAAAAATGTACTCAAGTAAGAGTAGCACTACTTCAACATATGTTTACTCAAGTAAAAGTAAAAAGTTGCTGTCCCAAAAAATACTTGAGTATGATAAAAAAGTATTTGGTAAAAAGTCTACTTGAGTACTGAGTAACATCCATCAGATTTTTTTAAATGATGTCATCAGACAGGCTAAAATGAAAAACACTGATACAAATACATAACATGATATCAAAACAGCAAACTTTAAGCAGAAGAAACACTTTTCAAAGTATTTTTAATATATATTGCCAAAACTAAGTAGAGCTAGCTGTGCGACTATAAAACTAGCTAGGTAGCTATCTATTTAGCTAATTTAGCTAGCTGGCTATGTCTAGCTTTTGTGCAAGCTAGATAAAGATAGCTAGCTATAGAAAATGAGAGTAGGAAAACAAAGCTGGTACAGAAACATGTGGTCTCCTTTAATAAAGTGTAGGTGTGTCTGTCTGGTGTATTTTTGTTAAAACATGTTTGTTTTTCCTTTAAAGTTACTCGCAGTAAGTAGAGGATTCAGAGATTTTACTCAAGTAGGAGTAGTGATACTTAACAAAAATATTACTCAAGTAAGAGTAAAAACTACGGTGAAGTAAAACCACTCAAAGTAAATTTTTTCCAAAAAGTTACTCAAGTAAATGTCACTGAGTAAATGTAACTGGTTACTACCCACCTCTGCGGATCAGTTATGGATGACACTAAATCACAATCTAATTAGTAACTGGAAGTGAAAAGAAAAAGAATTTACACCACAAAGAAATGCTGAAGATCAAAATGTGAAGTGTAGCTCTGAGTCTCTGATAGAGGTAGAGGTTTAATGCAGAGCCCTGTGGGTCCTGAGATAAGAAACAGCCACCAGGCAGGAGCGCTGCCGTCAGCTGATCTGGATTAGTGAAGGTCACATGTTTTAGGTCATTTCCACACCTCTGGTCTGAATGGGCTCATCATTCTGTTCACTTCTAGCTTCTTTCTGTGATTTGGTTTCTTTTCACACAGAGAAAAGTGTAAAGAAAACAAAATGTGTCACCACAAACCAGCTGAGAATGTTGGGACGGATCACATTCACACTACAAACGTTCCCAGTGTTCAGACACACTGGAGTAGCCTCCGTCTCCCTCACTGGACATTGGTACTTTTACATCAGCACCACAAAAAGACTAAATACAACAGCTGACAGTTATTTATTTATAATAATTCTTGATGCTTACTGAAGTGTTTGAATGCTGCTTTACCGGTTTGTAAACCTCGACAACTTAGCATGAGACCTTTTATGCGAACTATGCTAAGTTTTAACCAAACAACGACCAAAGTACTACACTGCAGCTGCAGCAGCAGCATGAACACCAGAAGCTACACAGGTTCATGCTGAGGTGTAGAGGTTCACCTTCAGGTAATAAGGAGTTCTAACGCATCAGGACGGCTTTTCTGAGCAACGCTGCTTTAAATACCTGAAAATTAGCCACTCATTTATCACCGATCTGCAGCAGCACCTCTCTCCGACTAGACATCAGCATTGCTCCAACAAAGGACTAGGTGTCGTTTATATAGACCACGCCCACATTGAGTGACGTCACCAGTGGGTGTGGTCTTTACTGTAGATAAATAGGTGACAGAATGCCACTTCAGATGGATCCAAATGTCTCTTTACTGATGCTCACAGAGGTGAGTGAAGAAGGACCCTGACTGACCCACCTCTGCTGTGGGTTTGTTAGTGATGTCATTCACTCAACACTCACTGCACCAGTCCACGTGAAGCAGCAGCAGCACTGTAAACGGACACATTAAAGACGGATGAGAACAAAGACCTGTAATGAGATGAAACAGAATCTGCGACGTGTCCTGATGAACTTTACATCTGCATTGTGATGGATGGGCGGCGGCCACTGACTGTCCCTAGAACAAACGGGGGCCGCCTAAAGCGCCAAGAGGGAGAGACGCCAAGAAAGGATCCAGTCCGAGGGAATCAACCATCCTTATACAAGTCAGACTGGAATGGGTTAAGAGTGTGGTCAGAGCACAAAGACAACTAGTGGCCAGTTCACATGCACTCTCAGCTCTGTGTGTTCATTAAATAACACCAGTGATAATGCTGTATTAAAGTACATCTGGATATATATATATATATATATATATATATATATATATATATATATATACACCTTTATGTACTATACTGTTGTAATGAAGTACATTACTGTAAACATTCTGGTTTGGCGACTGGTCTTTGATGGATCATCACAGTGGAGCTGAATAAATAAAACAAGGTCACAACAGACGACCACGGGACGCTGCTGGATCTACAGAGTGAGCTGATGAAACTCCCTGGGATCACAACGAGGTGAAGAGGAGCTGCAAGAATGAAGACTGGCTCAAACAAAATCAGCTGAGAAAAGCAATCTTCAGAGTGGTGACATCAAAAAAAGACATGGAGTGAGTCTGAGAGCACAGAGAGAGGGAAGAGAGCGCCAACACAACTGGAGATTAGAGCACTTCATTCCATGTCAAATGTTCTAAAACAGAAGGCTAGGTTAGCAGTGAAGTGTCCAGACAGGCGGAGGAAGATGTCCGTCTGTCTGCCCTGGAAGGCTGATGATTCCTCGCATCGCTTTGTGATAAATCCACTTCCTGTCAGCTACAAGGCGACTTTTATCGGTGCGATTACTTGGAGGCTGCCACTAAGAAGGTAAGTAGGATGCATTTTTCCCAGAGTGTTCTCTCAGCGTGACCTTGCCAACCTGGCTGCTGCTCTTCTTTCCTCCCTCACCTCTCTCCTTACCCATCACTTCAGGATTGATCACTTCAGAAGCAGGCCTTTTGTTCTGTGCAGCGGTGCAGTGAAGGCTGACCCCAGGAGAGAGGAGGAGACGGAAGCAGTCTCTTATAGAATATAAAACAATGCTTCAGTGAATCTACAGGGGCCATTCGGAGCATTTAAAGGGACGGCGCTGCCTCAGTAAACAGCTGTTTATTCCTACATGTTTGCTCAGTTTGGATCTCTAAGCAGGATGAGGTCAGGGACTTCTTTATTGCAAAAAGTTTGAAGACATTGGTTTTAGGGCTGATCACCAAACCGAGTTATCTGCAGATATTCGCTGACTGCAACACGGACCAGGATGACACCGATCACTCATCAATAACACACGCTGATCCAGCGTTTACCAGGAGGAACGGAGGGCAGAGCAGATCAGCTGCTTCTAACAGAGCCTTCTATCTACAGTGAGGACCACGCCCACTGGTGACATCACTCAAACTGGGTGGAGTCTCTTTAAACATGCAACACTGAGCAAATGCTTTTGTAGCAGTATTCTAGATAGAAGTGGACACATTTGTCCTCTAATGACACAAGAGAGAGAGTAGTGATGTGTTCAGTGTTGTAGTAAAAAATGACATCTGAATATCAACATTAGTCCAGCGAGATCAGAGATCTGTTCCAGTGAATGGAGTCACATGTAAAAACAGACAACATGGTGGACGGAAGGATGGAAGGGAACATCTGCAGAAAAGTCCAGAATGATGCATGATGGTTAATAAAAGTTTCAAAGTGGCCTTGTGATCCGTGTCTGCCATTAAAATGAAGTCAGAAACTTTTAAACTCCTGCAAACAAAAGACGAAGAACACAATGAGGGAAAGTCGTCTACAGCGAGCAGCTGAAGGCCTGGGGGACTGGCCGCGTGGAAAACCAAAGGACTGACTGACTGAATAAATAAGTAAGGAATGATGACATGAGGGCAGAGGGCTGAGGTCACCCTGAGCAATCCATCTCCCACCTTCAGCGGTGAGAGAGCTGGAGCTGGAGGAGACACCTCTCACCTCCAGCCTTCCTTTACACTTTGAAGAGTGAGACAAAGTGAAGGGCTCTTCCTCTCCTAACATGTCAGACCTAGAAACATCCACCATCGCTTAAAAGGAAGACAACTAGATGTTCCTGACAGCTAAAAAACACATCTGTCAACAGCTGAAAAGAGCTTTAGCGCTAAATAAGCAACGCCTGGGCTTCTGTGTGTTAATTACTGGAGGTTATTTTTACCTAACGGGAGGTTTAAAGGAACACGCTTTAGGTCTTTTGTAGTCAATTTTAAGTAAATAAACAGAAAAAACTATTAAAGGAAAGTCAATCATTTTCATTTTCCCTGGTCCCTGTGATTCATGTTCCCACGTGACATTCGACCTTGTTGTCAACGCTGGAATCTTCTCTCTGCTGTGCTCCGACTGCGAAGCAGTAAAGTACAAAGTTAAGCCACAAAAAACATCGACATACAGATCACTTGGTGCTAAAAATCATCATGAAGTAGGGCTGAAACCATTCACCCAATTATTCAATTACAACAAATCCTCGAGGCAAAATGGAAAGAATAAAAGCAAACCAGTGACTTCCTGCTACTCAGGGACCAGGTGAGACCCAGAAACTGATCTGATGGAGCTTCTATAGGAACATTTTGTGCTTAGGGAGGCTAACGTTAGTATTTTAGATCACATTACAAGGCTACAACATACATAAAGTTATCAACATGCTAAAAATGACAACAGAAAAACACAAAAACGTGCTTGGTGCATCGAGGAGTTGAAAAAAAAAGTCTTAGTGAAAGGGTTCTGCTGGAGATGAAGTGTGTTTCACCAACGAATCAGGAGTCGTCCTGTTTCCAGCATAAAGGCCTCAATGCCCTCTGACTGAGGCAGTGGTAAAGACATATTTACACAAGAATGACAGAAAGTCTTGAAGGATTAAAGGACAAGCTGTGTACTACAGTTGGTTTCACATAGTTCTCCTGTCGAGATTTATCGTCTTCAGAACAACAAAAAGATCGTAGAAGGTCCTGAAGGCTGGCTGCTGTGTGATCTGATAGTTATACGCCTAGTTTAGACTTCCTTTTTGATTTATACGTCTCCGTCAGTGTTATGTAGCAATTCTTCACCAGGACAGCAGAGGGCGTATAACTTTTCTGCAGTAACGCCTCTGGTCGACCAAAGTTTGTTTACTTCAGCTCAGTAATGGCCGACGGAGTGAATTTGGATTGAGCTGTAATGGATTGATCTGGAGGAACAAACAATGTTGTTTAAAAGAATTAAAGGAGAGTGAAGGAGACAGCGGTGTCTGTTGAATGTCCGTCCAGTGAGGACAAGGTAGAGGACGAGTGAATATGCAGCTCTGTTCAAGCTTTGAGGGACACTGATGGATTATAGAAATGTTCGTACTTCTTCTGCCAGACGTTCCTGGAGCTGATCCATATCTGCTTCTGCAAAATACTACTACTACTACTACTCTGTTGATACCAGCGTCAAGCTGGAAATGATCTTGGGTTGTTGGGCCGACCAATCAGAGACTCTCTGTCTCTTTCGATGGATAGTTAGAAAAGTGAGCTCGACTCCGTCCGTCCTTGCGAGCCTGTCAGAGCGCCCTTGTGTCGACGGATAATGGCGTTGTGTGTCTCCGTACCAACGCAGAAGTATAAACTAACCTTTAGTATAAATGTCCTGTATTTATAGAGCACTTTCTAGAGTGTTCTTCACTCCCCAAAGCTCTGTACAACACAACACCCATTCACACACTGGTGGTGATAAACTACATTGTAGCCTCAGCTGTCCTGGGACACACTGACAGAGGTGGGGGTGCCATGCACCGACACCTCCAAGTCCCTCTGACCTCCACCAGTAGACAAGCTGGGTGAAGTGTCTCCAAGGACACAACGACAACGTGACCCAGCTGGAGCTGGGACCAAACCCTCCGGTTACCAGACCGGCTGCTCTACCTACTGAGCTACACGCCGCCCCTATAAAGATAAATGTTCTGGAACTCTTTTTAAATAAATAGTTAACCTGAGCTTTAGCGGGGCCCTGGCGTACGTGGGTACATGAGAATGCTGATATGACGATGGTGATTACTCAATAACTAAATATTTAACCGCTCCAGCCCTATCGTGATGTGAACAGCCTTAAAGGCTTCATGGTAGAAACCATTCTAAAGGACAGAGAGCTGATCCACCTTAATACATGCATTTAATTTGAACAGCTCCAGTGTGCTGTACTTCCATAAATATACCAGAAGACCTTAAACACGTTACTCCTAAAAACCTGTCTGCTAACTCTAAGCACCTTGTTCTGCTGAGCTGATGACTCTACAGTCATCATGGTGGTTCACGCTGACAGATCAAGGAGAAAATTGATGCTTCCACCTGCTCCGTCTGACATGCTTGGTAGCAAATATGATTTAAAGAGACGTGACAAGAAAGCTGTGACTCAGTGAGGGCTTCAGTGACACCCTGGCTGGATTTAATGTCCCATAAATCTTTTCCCTCTGCTATCAGAAGCCTGTTTAAAGGAAGTGGTCACAGTCTGGTATAATTAATACTTTCTGGTCATGTTTGGGGAGAACTCTAGAGGGGTTTGGGTTGGTATAGTTCCTTTATTATTATTTGCTGTAGCAGCTCCCCTCTCCCTCTGGCGGTCAGACAGACCTCCTCTCTGTCGGATGTGAAATCACTGTTGAAAACTCATCTCTTCAACACCTGGTGAGATGTAGTTTTTATTACAGGGCTTTTTTATATGGTTCATGTCTTTGATTTGATCATTTTATGTTGTATCTATACCTTATTATTGTTTATTTACTGTAAAGCACTCTGGTCCTGAGCTGGTTGTCTTGTAGGATTAGACTGGATTATGATACTACTTTATTTAAATATTGTGCAGAAAGTTTTACTCATTTAATTATAAGTACCTCAATATCTGAGGTTGTGGATCACAACTGGAGAAGGGTAGATTACCAACTCTGACCTGAAGGGGAGGAGTTTAAGTATCTCAGGGTCTTGTTCATGAATGAGGGAAGGACAGAGATCAACGGGCAGACTGGGGCTGCATCTGTAGTGATGCTGAACTGGTCTGTGGAAGTGAAGAGAGCTGAACCAGAAACAGAAACTCTTTATTTTGGTTATTCAGAGCGGTGTGTGAATCAGTAGGTAGAGAGGCCGCCTGGCACCCAGAGGGTCTCCGGTTCAATCCCAGCTCCAGCTGAGTTACCTTGTTGTTGTGTCCTTGGAGACACTTCCCCCACTTGTCTACTGGTGGAGGTCAGAGGGACCTGGTGGAGGTCAGAGGGACCTGGTGGAGGTCAGAGGGACCTGGTGGTGGTCAGAGGGACCTGGTGGAGGTCAGAGGGACCTGGTGGAGGTCAGAGGGACCTGGTGGTGTTGGTGCATGTCAGTGTGCCCCAGGACAGCTGAGCTACAATGTAAGGCCTTCCTGGGCTAACCTACAGACAGAATCCCTCCAAAGTCCTGATTTAATTGTCTTTAGACCGCTCTATCACCGTCCCCTGTCCGATTCATCATTGCACATGTTTGTGCTTGTTCTACATTCTTCTTCGCTGCTGGGGCTGTGTGCAGTCTTTGTGAAGAATAATTCACAACACTGCCCCCAGAGGTCATGTAGTGTGTTGCAGTTATAAAAACCTGTACGTGGTTCTTCGAGAAAGGAGCCGTCTATTGAAGGTTCTCTTAGGATGCATCAACAATAAAAATGATTTAGATTTTTTAGGTCAATGGCGTCGACTAATCAGTGCAGCCCGACTAGGCTCCACCTTACCGATGGGGTGAGGACCTCAGCCAACTGGGAGGGGCTCTGAGTAGAGCTGGTGGAAGGGGCTGGGAGAAGACAACCAGATTAAGAAGACAGCAGGAATGAGTGAAAGAGTATTGGATCCTTGTTTCTCATAGAATAACTGGAGAATCTCATTAGCTCAGGAGTTAATTACTCAACTAATTATTTATTAATTAATCTAAAAAAACAAAAATAATTTGAACAGAATTCTACAGTTTAAATCTCAGACCAGGAGGAGTCGGTCAACAGTCTTCCTTCAAACTAAGGACAAAGGGCCATTCTATGGGTAAAGCAGATGAGTGTGTTTAGGAGACGAAGAGGTGACATCACAGTGACAGCTGATTATCCTCCACAATCCTCTAAATCCTCCTCAAGCTGGCATTCTGTTTGACTCATCCTAATGCGGTTTCATTTTTGGAACATTAGTGTAGCTCTGATAAAAAGTGAGCAGCTTATTAAAAACGATTGGACAGATCTGCCTGTGTTAGCCCTAAGATAATATTTAGCTGGATCAAGCTGGAGCCAAGTCAGCCTGCCAGAACAAAACAAAAACTACTTTCTGTTGCAACTTGGGAGCTCGCAGGCGGGGGTGAGGGGGTCTGTTCACTGATTTCAGATCAGCCTTTAGTTAGATAAACATCATTAAACTCTTGAGCATCATTGCAGAAATAAAACACCATCTCTTATTTGTACACCAGGAAATGAAGATGACTGGAAAAGATAAAGGATGAATTTTCTTCTTTTGGTGTAACCTTCATCATCCTCCCTGATGAGGGAGGCATAACAGCCCAGGTAATGACACCCAGCCCAGAACACGGTGCACGTTCCAAACTCGGCCCAGAACCAGAATCACGGCATATTCACGAGCAGCACACCCACGGCGGTTAGAACTCCAACACACAGATCTGATGCTGAACTAGAAGCTCCAGGTTCCCCCAGCTGTGCAAAAACTGCATCTTTCATCCATCCAATTATAAGACGACCCCACATTTTTACATTATTTAACACAAAAAAAACCTGGTCCTATATTCGGGTCAATACATTTATTTGTGCTCATTTTAGAAGTCTGATTACAGGATATCACGTAGAGATGATCTGTATTAAGGCACAGAAACATCCATGACTCTAAACATGAACACGCAGACCAGAGTCACCAGGAACTGCTTTGTATGCAGTAGCAGCTGCTAAAGTAAACATGAGAAGTTCTTCCTTCTTCTCCTGCTCCTGTGTGACCTGTATTCACACGGAGCCATCTGCCTGTGGGGCCGCGGCGTTCGGCCATGCTGGCAGGAGGATTCTCCTCCTCGTTGTTACAGATGATTTAGGAATGCACCATGATATCTTCATTGTGCTGCAGGTCTCTGATATTCAGAGGATGTTTGTGCCAATCTCTCCCACTCTACTGCACTTGCACACTGAACCATCTGCTGAGAGCCCGGTTTAATGCAGAGACCCGTAGGAAGTCGGTGAGAGAGAGTGGGCTCGTGTGTTTGGTGCTCATATGTTGGGATTTGTTTTTGTTTGAACACTGAGAATGATTATGACTGATTATGGAAATTAAACTTCTTGATAAAGCTAAGCAGTGCATGGTGTTTTATTTACTATTCCATTATTTATTAACTTTAATAGTTAAAGTGAATGGATTTGTAAAAACGTTGGGAGATGACTCTGTAATTACTCTTCCTGTAGCCGTATAAAGAATTCTTCTCAAGTGTTTGGTGTTAATTTGTTTTTCCGAAGTGCTGTTTGTAACTCTGCTGACTACTCACACCCTGCTGTGTTGCTTCAGCATGAAATATCATTTGATATGATTTGATTTTAAGGCTTTTCTTTTTATAAATGAACTGAACTGAAACAGATCCTGTGTTCTTTGGTGTTCAGGGTTCTTACAACGTTCCAACAATCTAATTCAAGACATTTTCAAGAACGTTCAGTGTTAGTTTTAAAGATGTTCCAGCACCTCACACTGTGACGACTCACACACACACAGAGTATATCAAAAGTGTCATTTCATTTCCTTGTGTCATAAAAATAAATGTCATTTAGTTTTGAGTTAAGTTTTAAGCAGAAATAAACTCATTCTGGTTCCGATACATTTTACTGATTTCTGTGCAGCTGTGATCGTTTGGCATATTCTGACTTATCCAAAAGAAATACAATTACCAGAAAGTTTTTTTTATATTTCTGATTAAGTTGAAAAGTATTATTCTAGAAGTAAAACTTTCCACATGGAAGATCTTTTAAAATGAATCAGGGCTGACTGAGTTCACAGACTGGGGAAAATGCTCGTTGTTTTATTGCTGCTTCGCAATGATGCGTTCACTGACAGAGAAAAAAGTAGAATAAATAATAGGGATGCACCGATACCGATACTGGCATCGGGTCGATACCGATATCAGTTAAAGTTACCCGATACCAGGAAAAGATACCAGTGGCTTCACTGTCTGTGACTTGGGATTTCTGCTGTAGTGTCCTATATTGAACACTAGGGGGAGCTATTGAGCTAAAGAGGAACAGTGTGGGTTGAGAGCTGGAGATGGTGCCAAATAGTTCATTTGATTTGGTTAAAATGTGGAAAACTGCAATAATTTCACTGTGAAATCACAGAAAATGGTTATTTTTCACCTTATATTTTAGTTTTGTGATCATTTTTTAATATTTTTTTTTAATGTAACTCAGTTATTTGTTGTAAAAGCAGAGAAGAAAAAATAAAACCTGTATTCCAATTTGTTGCATTTTTTTGTGTGGTAGAAGTATCGGTGTCGGTACTCGGTATCGGCGAGTACTCAGATTTAAGTATTGGTATCGGATCGGTTTTTAAAAAAGTGGTATCGGTGCATTCCTAGTAAATAATAATGAACCCTTTGCTGACTTTAGTACATCTCTGGTTTCAAGTACCTTATTAAACATTCAAACACTTTCAAAACCCTGAAAATATCACATTATCATTCAAGTATTTTTAAGAATTTCAAGCTCTCCATCCAGAAGGTCAAAGAACCAGAAGCTCCTCGCTGTTCCCGGATCAGACTAAAGGTCAGAGGTGATCACTGCCCCTGACCTCTGGAACTCCCTACCTCGACTCATCAGACCTGCTCACAGCTGGGGTCATTTCTAAAGACTCTATCAGACCTAGATCTAGTGAAACTGATAACTGGGTTCTGGTTTTGTACCTTTTATATGTTTTTGATTTATCTTATAGTTTTTATTTTACGTTTTGTTACTCTGGCTCTCTGTGTATTGCTGCTGTGAAGAACTTTGGTTGTTATTCACTGTTAATGTTGTACAGGTTAAATATTGGTAACTTTTTTTGTATGTTTTAGAATTAGTTGACTGTTTTTTCCTACTTGTGTTGTTCCTTTCACTGTTGTCCCCCCCACCCCACCCCCAGGTGGTTGTTGTTTTTCTTAGATAAATAAAATTGACATTGCCATTATGATATCTTTGGAGCCACATTGAAGCATTGTTCTGAAGGCACGCTGGAATAATGCAACATGTTTAGCTACTTGAACTAGGAAGCAACAAAAAACAGTCAAGAGCTGCTGAAAGCTGCAGACAGAGGCACTGATGACACAGGTCAAAGGTCACGTGATTGGACAAGGCAGACATGAAAGAAGGGAAGAACACAGGATGAGATGACACACAAAAAAGTGGGTCAGCATTATTTGACGGCCGGGGGTACAGGCTCAGGGATACGGCCACGGAGCATTCAACAACTTTATGACCAGTTTCCATTCATCCTAACCCGGCGCCTCACAGGACAAGTCAAGGTCTTAGAGCTGTGGAGTAATTAAACCACCAACGGTCAAACGCTTTCAGGTGACTCGTCCAATTTTCCAGTTCAATAGGTATTTCATAACACCTACTGGAGACTGGTTCACTGGATCCTCCAGTTGGGGCTGAGCCTTCCACCTCACTGCTGGTAATGAAAAATGTCACATATCAATGATATAACACTAACATTCCCTAGACCAGTGGTTCTCAACTGGACTGGCTCTGGGACCCACCTTAGTAACAAGCCCATTTGACTTTTTGAATGTATTTAAAGAATACCTGTGCAGTTTGAACTAAGGGTTGATCAACCAGTCGACTTCTCTGCTCTGTTTTTATGCCTTACATCGACTAGTCGCTGATCACGTGATTAGGACTGACAAAACGGATTCCTCAGACGTAAATGAGACGGGTCATCTGTGGGTATTTGTCGGCGCAACGAGACGACACAAAAACACTATGTGTGAAGTTGTGAGACGGGATTTAGGTGAACTAATAGGTCGTTTATGCCTCTGGTCTGGAACAGAACAGAACCTAGGAGTTTAGATCTGACTCTGATGTGCGTGTTTTGTTCCGTTGTCTGACCTTCTCCTCAGAGGTTCCACTGGCTCTGAACCTCATCCCACTGCAGACTGATTGGTCTGCTGAAGTCTCACCCCTACCTACAATGCAAGCCTCTGATTGGCTTGGCGTTGCGCGTGAAGTGATGTCACATAATAGCGCCAAAAACCGAACAAGTCCCACACTACATTTTGCGAATGACCCATGCAAAGATGTCATCTTCTACTCATCAGAGTAGAGCATCGAGGTGAGAACCTTCCTCTCCTTACTGGCAGATGATCTGATCCAACGAACTGGACGGAATGGTCCAGAATGAGAAGGTGTTCCAGGAGCCAGCCGGCAGGAGGCCCCCGGGTCGACCCAGGACAAGCTGGACATCTTCAGGTTGGCCTGGGAACGCCTGGGCGTCCCAGCTGAGGAGCTGGTGGACCTGGCCAGGGGGAGGGTGGCCTGGGATGCTGCCCCCGCGACCCGACCCGGATAAGCGGGGGAAGGCGACACATGGGTACAATTAAACCCCAAAGCAGTGTTGAGAAAAGCTAAAGAAACTCAAATTCAAATACAGGTCGGTTAAGGACCACCACAGCCGGGTTTGGTCAGACCGCAGACACTGGAAGTGGGTCCAGGACATGAACGCCATTTATGGCGAATGGCTGCCAGCAAAGATGGAGCATGTGGCGTGGACACGGCTCGGATATCAACGCCTTCTAGTGTCACATCTGGAAACAGTGAGTGAGGAGTGACCTGAAGGATTGTTATTACTTTAATATAAATGTAGTCTGTACCAGACTCGGTCATGTGTGGTGGCGTTTTCGGTTTTTTACTGTGCACGCCATAATCATATGGTTAGCTGATTAGGCTCAGAGCCATGTTGTTACTGTTACTGACTGTGAGTGATTCTAAGAGTAAACAATCTTTTCTTGTTAAAGAAACAATTCCCCGGAGTCGGAGACTTCTGGCCCCTCCGGGATCGAGCAGCTCCTCTGCTAGCTCATCCAGGCTGCAGCTATGTTCTGCCAACGGTGAGCTTTATTCACGTTAAACAATCTAACAAAATGAGACGAGCGTATTAAAGTTCCCTCTAGAGACGTTGTTTCTCATACGATTACTCTCCCTGTTTTTATTCAGGTAGGAGAAAACGGACAGAAACGTCCACGTAGCTCGTGCTGTTCATGGAGCGGAGAACGCAGCTCATCACGGAGGAGCTGCTCCAGTCAGAGCACAGACGGAGTGACATGAAGAACAGGAACGATTCAATGAATCTTTGCTGCATTATTACCATAGTGCAGAAAAATAAACAGGCTGCCCTCTGTTACAATGTCAATATGTCAATAAAGTTTGGTGTGTAACAAAACGTGCAGCCATTTATCCATCTCTGGGTTTATATTAGGGCTAGTTCAAAATGAATATGTATAATATAAATATAGTATAAAGATACAACACATATATGTAAATGTGTGTGCTGCATATATATCAATATATACTTTATAGCATAAATATACAATTTAATAAATCTATCATGTACATGTGTAAGATATGTGTATAGTATTTATCATGTATGTGATATACATGTATCAAAGTAGTAAAAATGGAAATATCTATATCATATAGATGATTTGAAGAGAACATCAGTTAAACAAAGTTTATAGAGAAACGACAGCTCTAGAACAGCTTTGTGTGCTTTTATTTTAACTATCAACAGCTAATATGACCTTATTTGGTTGTTGTTTATTAAAGATTTTTATTTTAGGTTTAACTCTTTATTAGAAACGGCCGGTGCTCCGACGTGTTTCCTCATTCCTCGGAATGGCTTCCTGGATGATTCTGTGCCTCATAAACCTCTGGAGCTGGAGCCGTGCCTGGCGATGCCTTCTGGCATGTCGTGCACGTAGATGGTGGACTAAAACACGCCACAACCGAAGTACAAGAAAGATAACGACCGCGAGGTTTCTTTTTACCGTCCGCGACCACAGCACTTTGTTCATCAGCTGGTGGCGCTCCTGTATGACGTAACACAGATCGGTTTGCACCACTTTTTTTTTTTTTTATGGTGGAGACCGCCCATCTGATTGGTCACTTCCACGTTCCAGAGTGTAAGTGTAAACACAAAACGTTTCGTCCGGTTCCGCTCCTGACCAACCAGTTCTACGTGTAAATGAACCATAATTTTACTGTTGATCACATGAACTTTTAATTTGAAGGGGTCAACCCTTAGATCAGTTCTGGGGTGATCAGTCTATCGTCTCACTAATAAAATGGATATTTATTAAAAGAATACTTCTTGACAGCTAGTAGTGACCTTGCTGACTGATTGTCCTGATTTAATCAACTTAGCGGTGAGACATTTGTTTTGGGGTTTTTTGTTTGTTTGTTTGTTTGTTTGTTTTTAACTTTCATTTTTCTCAATACAAAAATTAACAAAAGAAAATAAATAAATAAAAAACACAATGAACACAAGGGGACACTGTAGTCATATAAAAGAAAAGTCACATGTGGGTTTTTTTGTTTGTTTGACTAAAAATGTGGTGCTACATTCAACCCATTCAAACCACCGATGAGCTAATGGCTCGGCTAATGGCCAGGTCATGTGTGTAAATGAGAACATGTTCTCAAACATTTTACCTGGGAAAATAAAGGTTGAATAACGAGCTTTGAGTGATTTTATTCATTAAATAGTGAATGTCTTTGATATAATTATGGCCGAACGTTAGACCACAAACTGACTAAAACTGTTTTGAGTTTTCATCGACTAAAACTAATGCACATACAGTAGACATGACTAAAACTAATCAGCATTTTAGTCCAAAAGAGTAAAACCAAAGTGCTGCTCTAGGAATGTTTTCTGAGCTGGTTGTTGTCAACATTAGAAATAAGCTTTGGCAATAAACCTGTCAAGTTTTATAAAGCCGTCCTGTCTACTACGTCTGTATGACGTCATCAGCGATTAGTCAAAGTCGACTTGACTTTCATTACTTGGCAGTCGACTTTAATAAATATTAAGTCATTCAACCCCTGAGGTAGTAGAGCAGAAAACCACCGCTCACCACCATAAAGGTCTGTTGTCAGAAGTATTCTTTGAATAAGTATCCATTTGGTGAGGTGAGTGCTCCAGTCACAGACTGATCGTCCTGGAACTAATGGAAGGGTTCAACCCCGCCACAATATGAGGATGCTCAGAAGTGGAGATTGAGATTACACGATTGACAGCAAGCGTTCACCCAAATCCTGCTCCACAACTCCACACTAACCGGCTCCGGTGCGGTTGCGATGCGACTGTGGAGCAAAGTTAACTTTCTGCAACAAGTCTATTTTTTCTGGACGCCGCATGAGGATCATCATCAGGTTAAAGACATTACGTGCGCCAAACAGGAAGTGAGACGCTAGTGGGAGAGGTGCATCCGGTATTTTTGAACATAAAACCATTAGCTACGTTGCTAACGTTAACATGATTTGGATATTTAAAAGACAAAGAAACAACTTAATTAAGCATAACATTAAACTATATTAGGACGAAGTGTGCTTACCCATTGTGGAACAAGCAGAGTGAATAAATAATCCTCAACAAAAGAACGAGAAGACGAGTGTAGCTTTTGTTTAGCAGCTGCTGTTTATACACGTACTTGTTATTGCGTGAACTCGCGTGAACCACTGAGATTTGGCGCTTCTGCGGAGGCAAAGAGCCGGAGACGTTCTGCAACAACGCCGCAGCCGGTGTGGGGTAGCGGTCAGTCTGTTCTGGAAAAAACAGCTGCTGGTGCATGATGAGTAAAAATAACAAACTGCACAGTTTTACTCTCCTTTTAAATGTTCATAACTGAGATAACATAACCATTTTAGTTTTTTTAAGGAAAACTTACAGGTTAATAAGCTAGAATAAAGTGACAGGCCTTACATCAGCGAGCACAGCTATTTCACTGCAGCCTGTCTTGTTAAGGTCTTAGATCTTTCCTCTGATCTGCTTTCATTCTTCAGAAACTTTTATGTGCAGACATCCCTTCACACAATCATCAAAGGGGGAAGTGAAGCGGAGTCCTGTGTTCCTGGCAGGGAAATGCTAGTGTTCAAAGAGAAGTTTTTCAGGGACTCGTCTTCTGTATGTCACTTTATTACCACCCACAGCTTTAACTAGAAAACATTTGGATAGGGGGAAAGCACATAAAAGCAAAGCTCAGTTTACACATCACAGGTCATTGAGCAGCTTCCCACTCATTTTATGACCTAATAGGAGATATATTTTAACCACAGCCTTCATTCTCAGGTTGCCATTCATATTTATAGTGGAGGGGAAGCAGTGAAGGTGAGGTGTTTCTAGGAGAGGGAGAGGGAGAGGGAGAGAGAGAGAGAGAGAGAGAGAGAGAGAGAGAGAGAGAGAGAGAGAGAGAGGAAAAGGGCAGCTTAATGGAGTGATAAATAAGGATATTGAGAGATGTCCATGCTGTTTCTTCTCTCTCCCTGGCTCCTAATGTAAAGAATCTATAATGCAGTGAATCATGTGGGTCACACCAACAATAACAACACTGGGGTTTCCTGTTATTACCTCAGGGTCCAATACAGTCTAATAAAAGTCAAGTTATATGTGATTTACATCAGCGTTAGAGCCACAGTAGATGTTGGATAGATTTACATTCTGTCAGGAGGGTATTTCTGTGGACGTGCAGCGAGAAGGGACGATCACCGGGGAAATATAACAGCATCCTGTAAAATGTTAGTGATGATGAAAGAAAGGAAACAACAATCTGACAACGACTCCAACAAACCCAAAATCATTCAGACGTAAATCAGGAAAGATGACTCAACCTTTACAGGTGAAGCACTAAAGACCTTATGGCCTCATAAAATAAGAGACCTTCTGCCCTTCAGGCAAAGAGTATTAAAATGGTTCCATTGTTACAGTATTTTGCATCATTTCTTTCACTATTTGGTTCTGTTGGATCTCTGCTTTAATTAACGAGCTGATTAAAAGCACCCCATTATTTATGTCTGTTACAGGCTTCCGTAAGCTGAGCCGATTCCCGTCGGGGTTGAAGCAACAGGCTGCTGCAGAGAAGAGGAAGCTACACTTCTTGTATTAAGACCTAGTCTCTTTTCAAATGAATCAAACTGAGAAAACTACCAAAAGAAAAAAGCATAAAGAAGACAACAGCCTCCCCACTGACCAGCAGCCACCTGCTGAACAACAACGTTAGCACAGGACTGACGGTGGGACTGATTCTGACTGAAAGGCCAGCGTCTTCAAAACGGCTGCTGTGATTGGCTCTGTCTAATGCCATCTGGCAGCTCCAGCTTCCTTCAAAGGAACCGTCAGGTCTCAGAGGAAGGCTTTGATTAAGATTCGGACACACACACACACACACACACACACACACACACACACACAAGTAAAGAAAAAATAAAGGCTGCACTAACAAACAGGTGTCAACAGGTGGGCTCTGGACTGTCTCCACCAGACGAAAACAAACAGAAGTTAAAGAGCAAGTTGCAACTTAAACACTCCCTTAAACAAATGTTTAGAGAAATATAATAGAAACTTTTTCTGAATAAAAATGTACACAAATTCAGCTTATTTAGGCTCTTGGATTCATTTTTGTGAGAATTGTCTATTTTTTCACCAAACCGGAAGTGACGACAGTGCAGGGAGACCGTTGGTTCTTTATATAGAAAACTGATCCACTGATCACTGATTGTGATGAGCAAAACAAACCCCCAGAGTTATTTTATTACTTTATTACCATAGTGAGAAGTTATTTTATTAAGATTTAAAAAAAAAAAGATAAAAACAATCAGTCCTGTGAGGCTGTACCCTGTCGGTCCAGCTGTAGACCGTGACCCACCTCCTCACTTGGGTCTGTGAGCAGAGATCTGACCGTACACGAATGTGATAAAATGCCAGCGTTTAGCACCAGGTTTGATCATCAGAGCTCCAAACATTGAGCTGCATTCAGGATGAGCTAGACGGATTGTTAAGGAATGAAAGAGTTTATAAAGAAGTTTCACGGGATGTAGCTGAACGGTTCAAGCTGACCGGAACAGTGTCAGGCCAGGCTGGAGATCCCCGCCGGGAAGCCCCTCTGGATTTACCGTCTCATCTCATTTCTCTCTGGGAGAGCATCTCTGATTTGATTGATTTAAACCCCTGTGCTGCGGCCCAACAGTTTCATTTCAGAACTTAAATTAGGTGTTATAATTCCTAAACTGAACAAAGAGTCTTACCTCATTAAAAGAAAATGAACAAGCAACACGTTAGGGCTCAGGGTCAAAGGCCTAATTCTCATGACCCTGTAATAATGTGCAATTACTCTCATCTCCTACTGCACACGAGCCCTAAGTGGGATGAATAAGGGCAGAAGTCGATGCAAATGTGTGTCACTGATGCAAGTTCCACGCAACATGGAGAAATCAGGGATGAATGTGAGAGTGACGCCAAGTGGGACAGTGCAGAAAAGATCAGAACAGACTTTAGAGGCAAACGGCTGAGAAGAAGACAGCTGACTTCCTAAAAAACAACTGCTTTCTGTTTGCATCAGACAGAAGAGTTTACATACAAACAGCCTCACAGGCCTGCTGTGCTGCTACGCTCAGTCACAACATGAAGGTTTTTACTGAAACGTTCAGGTGGCTTTAATGTGTCTAATTAGAAAGGTCCAACACTAGATCAGTTGAGTTGTTGTGTCAAAAACAAAAAACAAGTCCATTTGTGTGCTGAGAGAAGCAGAGCTCTGAACAGAAAAGTGTTTTCAAAGAGCAGCTCATCTTACGGCCCTACGTAATGGTTTTAACCTCATTTACATCTGACTGAACAGAGATGGGATCCTAAAGCTGGTTTATTAAAGGAAAAAAATATTTAAAAGAAGAAATATAAAAGTAAATCAAAAGTATCAATTAAAACAAATACAAAGAAAACCAACATGTATAAAGTTATATGTACGTATAAGGTTTAAAAAAGATATAATTACATCATAAAATAAAAGAAAATTTCAAATGAAAACCAAGCTAAATGAACTTTAAAGTTCAAAAATGGAAACATTAATAAAAAAAATAAAGAGCACTCAATGGTTAAAGCTTTACATTTCCATGAGCATCCTTGAAGGGTTAAAGCGACTGAGTCACAACTAAAAAGGAAAACTGAAAATGTAAAAATGTCCAGTGGGCTTCAGAGCAAGCCCTCTAACGCTGTAAGGGTCTGGGGGAGCTGGAGGTGGGTAGGTGTTGATCTGAGCCCCTCTCCCTGAAATAACCAGTCCTCTTAACAAAGCTCCAGGGATCACGTTGTGTAAAGGCTGGAGTGTAGAGCGCCCAGCTGGACAACAGCAGTTAGTGGTGGAGAGAGAGAGAGAGGAGTGGGAGCAGGGTGGATGTTAAGAGACACCCAGAGGTGAGGCTGATGACAGCACTCCTGAGAGCGGTGACAGCTGGAGGGCACTTCAGCTGGCGTGGCTTGCTTACACACACACACACACACACACACACACACACACACACACACACACACACACACACACACACACACACACACACACACTTTCAGCGATTAATTCAAAAAATGGTCAAGGTTCCGACAGTACATGCTGCCATCTTTGAAGGGTGTCAGGATTCAGGATGGAAGTTGGACTTTTCAGGGCCCCCTCCCCTCCCTCAGACCGGACCGTCTCACTGAGCAGCTGCTCGGGACCAGGACCAGGACCAGGACCAGGACCAGGACCAGGATCAGGACCAGGACCAGGCTGGATTAGTTGACCCATAAGCAACAAACAACTCACTTTACCTTTTATTTGATACAGAAAACTGGTGCCTGTATGAATTTTGACGTTATCAATAGAAATGTCACACTGACATTTATTAAAGCCATACTCAGTAGCCAGGTAAACAATGTAGCTTTTAACGTTTTTTTAAAGCCTCTTAACAACGTTCCAACATAGTATAGCCATAAATATATTGTGGAGATTAAAAAAACCCAAAAGAAATCAATAAAGTAGTTGTCCCGCAGTTCTCTAAAAACTTCAGCCAATCCTATCGTTCGGTCCGAACGATAGGATTGGACAATCCAGCTGTCTGTCTGCCGCATTTCCTCACTGCTTGGATTCACCAATAATCCGCCCGGACACATTTTCCGTCTGAACATCCCGGAAGTGAAAGGAGGACAGAATTAGCCGGTGGTCAGTGATTCCATTTTAAGATAAAAATACCAGAGTCCCCCCAAAAACACCTTTTCAGCAGCAGAAAACTAAAAACGTTTGGAGGTGAAAAGAGGAAAAGCTGGGGGAACGTTTCTACGGCTGGAGTTAGACTCTGCTTTGTTATCGTCGCAAAACGTGGTCCCATGTCCGCGGAAGGCTGGCGTACCGATTTATACCCGACGGGAGGGGTGAGTTCACCGAGTCGTGTTTCTGTAAACTAGCTAGCGAGACGTAGCTTGTTTACCTGGCTACTGAGTATGGCTGTAAGGCTGCTCGCTCATGATAAAACCTAAGATCAGGATTATTTGGGTTAATAATTAAAACACTAACACAGGTTTTCACTGGGTTGGGGGAAACAGTCCAGCAGGTGGCAGTGTGGAGGTGATGATTAAAACTTACGACTGTATAAATTATGAGACTAAAATTACGTTTGTTATATTGGAGTCAATAAAGACTATAAAAATGTACTATTTAGAAAAATAAACAAACATTAGTGTAACATTCAGACATTACCTGCAGATCCAAACTAGTAAAGTCATTTTCTTTCTGACAGACAGCGCTGCTACAAAAGGAGAGAAGAGCTGCTACAGAGTCTCAGCTGGGAGAAGGATGCTTCTCTGGAGCTGAGTAGAAGGATACACAGTCAGCATCACAGATGGAGTGAAGTCATAACTCAATATAATGGAGGAGAACTTTTTCACGTGCGTCAGAGTTTGATTTGGCTCGGCCATCTTTACCAGCACCGGCACAAGATACAGATGAGTTCAACCTTCAGAAGAGGACCAGGTGAGTTTTGCTTAGAAGGAACGACAAAATAAGAGCATGCTTTCAAAGTGAATTGTGACAAAATAAAAGGTTTTGTTGATGACACTGTTTTTGTGATTGTAGATAAGGCCCTGTGCTGCCCTGACTGTTACACGCTGGGAGATCCAGCTGAGGTAGTTACTTCATCATTTTACTAAACAGTTACAGAAGGTTTAATATTTACAACCTGAGGCAAAGGACTGCTGAAAAATGTTTGAAAATAAGAAAACTGAATCAACCAATAATAGATCATTGTAAATAAATTCAAAATGGCTGATTGTTTAGAACATTTGCTGCTTTATAAAGCATGTGATGATTTTTTATTCTTCTGGTTTTCTTCATTAAAGCAGTTTCAAACACTCTGACATAAAAACAATCAGCTGACCCCTTCACTCCAAACGGCTCCATCTTCAAAAGAATCACAATCCTGTCAGAATGTATCGATTCATGGTCACACCAACATCCATGACCTCAGAGGAAACAGAACATCTGCTTTTAAACCTCATGCCGTCTCAGTGCTGAAGCAGAGAAAAGAAGTCTAGAAATCACGACTTATAGATGTTTAAAGCGTTTTAGAGGGAAAGTTTTGGAATTCAGCAGAAAGAACGGTGGCTCTTTACAGCCTGCTGATGCGTCGGTCTGTGTGCAGTTTGTTCATATCCGTCAGAAACAACCATTAAGCTTCAGACTTACTTCTCGCCGTCGGGACGCCCAGCAGCTCTGTTTGATCTTCCAAACGACAGCAGCCACCAGCAGCAGGGACAGGAAGCAGCTGTGGACAGACGGACACAACAGACGGTCATTTATGAGCCTGACTTTATATTATAGCTCCAACATTCAGCTCTTATTACTTATATCTCATAATATCCTGTTACAATCCGATGGTCGTTTGACTAATTCAAACATCACGTCTGTTTTCTATATCACAATAAAATGACAACATCAAGAACAATAATACCGTATTGACCCGAATACAGGACAAGGGTTTTACTGTTGAAAATAATGTCAAATGTGGGCTCGTCTTATAATCGGGTCTAACCGGTGACACATGCTGATAGTTGTTTGGGGCCATTACATGACTGCAACAGCAGAGGGCGCCAGCGTTTTGTAAAGTCGACGCTGACCGGAGCAGACTGGATTAAAAGTGGGGCGAGTTAATAGTAGCGAGTTACGACGCTAATTTTAAGATAATGGAGGTCGATGCAGCAGAGGCATCAAACAGCTGTCAGGGAGACAGGAAACGTGGAGTTAGGGAGCGAAACGTCTGAAGGTGGAGCATCATGGTGACGACGTTCTGTGGGAGGAGACTGTGTGAGCTCAGCTGATCAGAGGACTTAATTACAAACCTGAACGGGCCAGATGCCTATCCAAGAAGGAGTCCGAGGACTGGGGGGGGGGGGGCT
>SSNR01000123.1:1652365-1677028 GCA_006937965.1 Callopanchax toddi | reverse complement strand
GGGTGGAAGCATGGGGGGTGCAGTCTAGGGTTGGGTGATGTGTAACTTTTTTCCAATCGTCCATCGTCAGTCCAGAAATCGGCGATGGGCGATTTATTGGTGCAGGTGACATGTTGACATATTTGTGGGCGGAGCAATGTAAACACACACTAATGGATTTGACAAATTAGAACTCAGAAGTCCCAAAATTGAGGAAATAGTTGTAAAAAACACAGCGTGGCCTGTTTGGGGCTACTTTGGCTTTAAACAGACGTCTAGTGGCAGCAAAGAGCTCCGACATCGAGTGTTTACCTTCTGCTGTGTGCTAACTAAGCTAACACAGAGCTAGCAGCTAGCTGCTGCTGCTCCGTCACCAAAATCGCTCAAAAAGACTTCAAACTGCAGCGGAGGTTTATTTGATGGAAGCGACGTTCACTGAAGGGCTTTTTATTGGTATTTCAGTTTTAGTTTCATGTTGTTTTTGTCGTTTATCAGACTTAGCTGAAGACAGTTGAACACCAGATCGGTGTTGTGACTCGCTAAATATTCCTAGCACCGGTAGCCGACGTGTAAACACGGTTTAACTGGAACAAAGCCAGTCTCTGATGGTTTCCTCCCCACCACACCATAGATATTATTTAGATACATTTATTTTCTGAACACAAGCTGCTGCCGTTCTCTGTCTGTCTGCTAGGGACTGAGGAAACACCGCTGCTCCGCCAGCTCTCGGGGGAGGAGGAGGAAAAAGGAGCTGCTGCTGCAGCTGGGAGGAGTTTAAAAAGAGCATTATTTATTATTTTTACGTGGGCTGCGTCCTTTGACTTCAACCAAACGTTGTTAATAATTAAGAAATGAATTTATAGTGGGACGAATAAATCGTTCTTGAAAAACGGGAGGCGATTGGCTGAGCCCATCGCCGACGGTCGATACATTCGTCTGATCACCCAGCCCTAGTACAGTCCGTGGATATCATCGGCTGTAAATTGAAACTCTTACTGGCTGTTTCTCTTTTGTTACATTTACTTACAGTTTCATTAGAATTGCATCTGACTGTAACATTAAACACAGTGGTGAATGGTGGTGGTTCATGTGAATATCATAAAAGACAAATCAGTAAAACTTTAGGGAACACAACTAATCACTAACCAGGGATTTACTCACATGCATCCTATGATAAAGTCTGAATGATGAATGACTAATGATCAGTATGGTGTTACTGCCTCCAGTCTGAACCATAGAATTAGATACAGCTAAAGTTACAAAGGTCATCACTTGTTAAATGAAGTGTTTCGCTGAACATTCTTTAGTTAAAAATATTCAACCTGCTTTAACTGACTGCTTTCACAACCTGGAACTATAAATTGTAATAACTTAAACTTCTATTGATTTCATTGCTTCCCTGTGAACCTTCATGAAGCCTCTCTGAACTTTCTCACTGAAACTGATGCCTGCTGTAAACTGACCATCAAACCAGAAAGGTTCAATAGTAAGAAATGACTTCAGCCAATCCCGTCGTTCGGACCGAACAAGGCTGGCCTACGGATTTTACCCAACGGGGGGGGGGGGGTGAGAGCTCTGAGATGTGTTTGTGAAAAATAGCTAGCGATACCTAGCTTGCTTACAACGTGCCGAGTGCAGCTTTAAAGTTTCCCCATGTACTGTACATTCATTGGTTTGTTGTTTTTTTGTTTGGAAATGTGTGAACTGAATCATTTT
Organism: Callopanchax toddi; assembly: GCA_006937965.1. Taxonomy (NCBI): domain Eukaryota; kingdom Metazoa; phylum Chordata; class Actinopteri; order Cyprinodontiformes; family Nothobranchiidae; genus Callopanchax; species Callopanchax toddi. The sequence continues at coordinate 1,675,333 of SSNR01000123.1, read as the reverse complement.
AAAACCGTATTCAATAAAATATGTTATAAAAAAACTTGTAGTTGATTCAAAATAAAGACAATGATATACAGAAAATAAGAAACCGTCAACCGTACGGCCAGAAATTAGCACAATCTGAAACAAAAGGTCGCCCCCTACTGGCTGGTACATGTACATGCAATAAGCCCCGCCCCTTCCATGTCATCAAATAGAGCTTTTTCTGACTTTAAAACCTAATAACGACGTTAGATTTATGTAGTTGTTTTCTTGCTGCTGTAAATAGTTTGGCATAAAACAAAAAGAACACGCCTATAGAAGACTACAGCACCACACAGAGACCTCAGAGTGATAACACTCAACTCAACACTGATACCAAGGAAAATACTCAGAACTAAAGGGAAAAAAAAGAATTCCAGGCATAAAATGTGATATAATCACTCCAAACCGTTCCCACCAACAGCACTGTGATCCTGAGGCTGACGGAGGAGTTTAAATGAGTTTGAAGTAGAATTAAACAGAAACACATGAAAGTACAACATCAGTGACGACTCAGAACTTTTTATTTTCTCAAGTCTCACAACCTTTTCTATCTCAATACTTCTCTCCATTTTGATCCCTGCTGTGAGGTTTTAAAATGGTAATATATTGTTCTCCCCCCCCCACCACGTCCAACCTGTGTGACTCTTTAAAGACTCATCCATTCAGAAAACTCCCTTATCTCCACGGCTGAAGAGGAACCGCTCAGCCATCGTATCGATCCGGTTTCTGTCCGCTGCTTTAAGAGCAACGCTGAGCTGATGAATGATTTGTATGAATAGAAATCAGCCTCACATCAAAGGTCTTTTCTTCTTAGCAGGATGGGAGGAAAGGAGAAAAATAAAGGCAGGAGATGAGAAAGAAAATCAAAAACTCACAGAACACAGCTATTTGTAAAGACAAACATCAGAAGAGATGAAGGTTTAGGATCAACTCGGAACAAGTGATGATGTAAGGAGCCAAGATTTAGATAGATAGATAATGAAATTAGGCTGAGAAACACCCAAACAGAACAATACACCGTTAAAAGCCATCCTCAGCTCTCAGCTTCACACCAACATTCACAGAGAAGTGATCCTGGTCTCTCCAGAACCACTGGTGACAGTCACACCTCCGTTTGATTCAAGAGAAACCAGAGAGGTGTAACGTGGGTGAGAACAGCACCATGAAGAGGAAACTTTCTGCTTTAAATAGGATTATTTCTTTTATTAAAGCTGATATCTGGATTATTTTTCTCTGTATCAAAGATTTCTAAATGTTTTAAATGAGTTCCATTGGGTAGAGTTCCACAACACATGTCATTCTGATGAAGACCCTCCTTCCTCCTAGAGACCCTTTGAATTCTCTCTGACCGGCAAACTTTTTCAGCCAATAAAATTCAAGTTTCCACATTGTCAGTCAACGTGCACGCGCTTCGTGCAAACCTCACAGAATGGCAAGGCTTGCCAAGGATACTCATTTATTTTGGTCAATAATACCATTCTGGACCGAGTGTCTCCTCATTTCCGGGTTCTGCTACTTGCGTTGAGCGACGTGTTTCATCAACACAGTGTGACTCAGAGCATCTACAGAGTGAGAACATCGTCTGTGAGCTGTGACTGACTGAAGCCTCAGACTGCCCAGTTCTACATGTCCAGATTTGTAATGACTAAACAGGTTTTGCTTCAAGACGAAGTCGGTTTTAACAACATTTAAAGAATCACAAGTTGTCCTGCTTTTCCAGCATAAAGGATTCCAGGATGATTCAGTGCTGAACAAATATTTCCACAAGAATGAAGGAAAGGTTGGGATTGTTAAAGTGGAAGTGGAGTTTTCAGGTCATTCTGCCTCTCACCACTGCGTACCTGTCCAGATCTGATCATGTTTAAAACCTAAACAGCCAGAGAATGACCGACTTCAGGAGGTCTGGTCTCTGAACAGAGCTTAAGGTCTGGTGACTGGTAGCTTTGATAGAAAGATGAATGTTCTGGAAAGAGTTTAAATAAACAAACAGGAGGAAACCCAGTTAAATTGAGATTTAGCAGCACCTGGATCTGACAGCATGGAAGACCGATCAGCTCGAAACGGGTGAAGTTGAGAACAGCTGGAATGTCAGAGAAGTCAGGAAATCAATGGAATATTCTGTGTAACACTCTATAGCTAAACTACTGGACAGCTGCAGTCCTAGAACCCTTCCTAATGAAATCAGGTTAGACGATGAACTCTGGATCAGGATCAGACTGGAAGCAGAGCCAGAGGACAAGAATCCTAACCAGAGAGGCGAGCTCTGATGTGTCACTGGCTAACCAGACAACAAGACAACAGCCACAGGGCAAACGCCAACACCCTGCACTATACTCTGACTGAAGACACTCGGTTGTTGAATGAAGATCTCAGTTCAGGATCTGGTCTACAGAGATGATCCTCCACAGCAGCAGGTCCTGGACTCCACCAGCTGATAATCCTCCTCCTTTACTTTTTCTGCTCCTCTTCTAATCTCTGTTTGCTGGTATCGTCTGGAAGCCGGGCAGAGAGACGCTGGAGTCTGGATCTGATCCTGAACCAGGTCTCAGTGAAGCACATGATGTTCTGGATGGATCCTCTTCAGAGCTTCAAGATGGTCCATCTGGTTCAGGAGAGATCTCAGGTTCTCAACTATGATCGATGAAGATGATGGTTTAAACTTCCTCTCGCTCCACTTAGCTCTACATCCACTTTAACTCTGTCTCTTTGACTCATCTGGGATTTTGGGTCACAATGTAAATTAGCGACTCTAAAGTCTATCCGTTGCTATGGTTACACATAGGGGGCCAAAAAGAATAAAATTAACAGCAAAATCCTCCAAGCAGCACATCATTCACACCAGATCAACAAAACCACTCCGAGCGACGCCTTCAATCTGAAAAACGAAGAACGAAAACTCCTAAAACAGAAATCACGTTTACCAAACCAGAGCTGCTGAAATGAGCAGACGTGGCAGTAAAACAACCTTTGATACTAAGAATATTTGTTTAAAGGGCCTGGTGAGCAACTGACTGCTGACTGAGTGAATGTTAGGATTTAGAGGACCAGTCATAAAGGATGGAATAAAAACACTGTGCACGTTCTGTTCACAACAAATACCAGATCTGACCACAAAACAAACTGAGAGCACAGGCTTTTCCCACAAGTCATTCTATATTTCTATCAATCCTTTACTGGAGCTCTGAGCACAATAAGTCCAATGTTCCCTGTTTCTTGTCCACTCCTGCCTGAGTTTATCTCTACTGGCTTCGTGCCGGGTCTGGATGTGCTCCTTTCTCCAGTCAGGTGAAGAAGAGGAAGAGTTGGGGCTCGACGTCAAATGTTGTCAAACGTCTAAATGTTCTAAATGATATTTCAGGTCTAAACTATGATCTATGGGTTGAGTTCCACAACATCTGTCATTCTGATGAAGACCCTCCTTCCTCCTAGAGACCCCTTTCCATTATTTCTTGCCGCCGACATTTTTCAGCCAATGAAATTCAAATGTCTGCATTCTCTCAACATGCACGCGCATCGACCAAACCTGTACCAGTAGGGGGCGCTGTCGTACAGGACGCTCCGTGTGTTTCTCTGTTTGCGTCTCAGCCTCACAGCTCATTTCTACTAAAAACCTACCCATTCTCCAGCTAAAGACGGATTTATTTTTATTTTTAAACCTTTCACCTCACAGAATGGCAAGGCTTGACAGGGTTACGCGTTTATTTTGGTCAGAAAGTTCATCCAGGGCCGAGTCAAGTTCAGCTTCAGAGTCCAGCAGCAGCTCTCTGCTAACAGAGCTAATATCAGAAGCAGCAGGGACAGAGAGGGCTCATCAGACCCTCAGATTGTGAACTGTGAGTGATTAAACCCTACACACTGAGCTGTACAGTTCATGCCCGAAGTATATGCGCCGTGTGCACGTGCGCACACGCGACCGGACGCGCGTGTCGAGATGTTTTGAGGAGGAGCCTTTGGACGCTAGATTCAAACACTGCTCTCTTGATGAAATCCTCCAGAGTGCTGCTTTAAGTAACTGGAAAGGCTAAACACAACGGCTGCAACGTTTGAAGAGTGAATATGAATGTACAGAAATTGTTATTTGTTTTTGCTTAGCTCTTACGTTGGTTGATGACAAGGAAGGCTTTAATAAACACCATTAACCACTAGTACTGGCCTAACTCAATTCGACTGGATGCTATGGAGAAGAGAGGGGGGAAAAGAGGCGAGGAGCTAAAAAATGTAGCAAGACGACGAGGCAGATAAAGAGAAGGCTAGAAAAGTGGAGCAGAAAAAGACAGGAGGGGTGACGAGGAAAATAGCAAAGGGAGAGCAAACAGAGGCATCATAGAAAAAAGTAAAGCAGGGAGGTAAACAGAGCAGCAGCAAATGTTTAGATAAAGATGGAGAGAGCGAAAGGAGACATTCACCAGGGAGAGAAAAAAAGAGGTGAAAAGCTGGAAGAAGAGGAGAAAGCCGTGCTTGTAGCACAGTACTGGCAGCAGAGCCTGCAGAGCACCTGGAGAGCCCCCGAGGACAGACGGAGGAGGGGGTAATGCATCTCTCTGCCTCTCTCAGGTGTTTTATAGGGATAAGAGAGAGAGTCTGTCAGTCTGCAGCTCACAGCAAACAGCTCAGGCTTTGAATAAGTCTTAGTGTCTGAAGGAACATGTGAGACAGCAGCTGTGGTTCCACTATATTTACAATAACACAACGGAACGCCTGCCTGCCTGAGTTAGACCGGGAGCACTGAAGCTACTTTTGATCCCACAAAATGAAATTGACTTTCAAACTAACTTTTCACAGGAAGTGGCCAAAGAACACAATCTGAAATCAAATAAATCTGACTGAATAGTATCCTGATGGGCAGCTGTGGCTCCAGAGGACGAGGACGAGGAGGAGGAGGAGGAGGAGGAGGAGGAGGAAGAGGAGGAGGAGGAGGAAGAGGAGGAATCTGCCACTCTGAGTTAGAAGTTTGATCCCAGCTTTCCCCAGTAAACGCTGAAGTGCCGTTGGGCAGGACACTGTACCACATGTCTGTGTTTGCTATTCAGATTTAGTTTTCTTCTTAAACATTTGAACTTTTTAACTATACATTTCCTGTTTTTGTTTCAGGTTTAAACTTGTTTAACTTTTTCAAACATTTGTACTTTTTAACACTTTTTTTTTTACTGTTTGTTGTTGACGTTCCAGGTTTAGGCTGAAAATCCAACATGGTCTCTATAGCCCTATGAAGGGTTGAACCCCGATCTGAAACCACGTTTCCTGATTCCAGTTTTTGACAGGGAGGACTCATGAAGCCTGAAGGCATTTTACAAAGTGGATGTTTCACTGAACTCTACATAAACATGATGTGCACATCATTTTATCAGTCAGGTACTCAGTGAGCACCAGGTGTAGATTCTTAGTGCTCATGACATGCACAGACTTGATGATAACATGGATTTAGTGAAAGAATTACAGCTCGAGGTCATCAGAAGCCCTGCTATAGACGAAACACCAGTGCGTAGAGGCAAAGGGAACTGGTCTGCACGCATTATTTTGGCGCTTGTGTGAACCGCTGATGTGCACCCCGGTTTAGACGTGTCCTTGATAACAGCAGGTTGGGTTTCCTTCAATGTTCAAGATTCAGATTCAAGTTGTTGAAACAGAAAGTTGAGTAAAGAAAAACATCGTGTTCTTCACTTCCCCAAAGGGACAAAGTTAGAGGGGATTGAAATCAGCTTCACCTGACTGACATCATGAATACGTTGCTATAAATAATGAAAACAGGCTCAACTTACACAGACACTAAATGACCACCTGAGGGGAAACAGTCTGATGTTGTTTAGTAGAAACTTTGTGGGTTTTCCTCTGCAGCCGTGTGTGGATCCACCTCCCACAGCACACGGTGCTTTAGTTACCACTCCAAACGAGATGCTAATCAGCCAGCTGCTACTTTTCTAGAACAGCTGAATTGTTTAACAGTTTGCTTCGATCCTGAAGGGAACACAGCTACAGATAGTGTGTTACTAAGAAGACTGCTGTCTGTTGCTCCACTCTCTAAAATCATACTTTCTATTTTCATTAGAAGTTTGTTTTTCCTGAATGATGTAAATTCATATTTTTATTTACAGGAAGGCAGGGTCATTTTGAGTTCATCTTTTAGAGTCTAGACCACCCAAAGTGTTTTTTAACTACAGCTCCCACTGAAGCACCTCCTTCAAGATGAGAACAAACCAGACTCTGTGTGGGAATAATGGGACGACTGGGTAATAGTTAGCTTTTTATTAAAGCCTGGGTCCCACACAAGACGTGAGCGCTGCTCTGTGGTCTGAGGCCAGTTTACTAGTCCCTCTGGGAGCGGAGCGCTGTTGAACGCAGCTTGAAAAATCACGCGATAGTCACAATATCTCGCGGGAACTGAGAACAGGAAGTATGAAGCTCATCTGTTAGATCAAAACTACCATTGTGTTTTGTGGGATTATCTTTTAATTCTTTAACAACGGGTCATTGAGCTGTTTATTAGAATAGTCTGTTTCTAAAATCTCTGTTACATAAATATTAGACAATGAAACGCTCCTCGTCCATGTACTGGTGGTTGTTTATATTTGTCGTACTAGTAGCGGTTCAGCGTATTGTTGTAAATTGTTCTGCATCAGAATGTCATGACACACGCCGCAGTAAAAAAAAAAAAGAACCGTCGCGTATCTTTAGCGCCACGGCGAAGACCTGCGCATCTGGGACACGACGTGGCGGACCTAGGGGGACTACTTTATCTGGTTACAATGGTTTCTTCTCAAATTCACGGCTCACGCGCTACGTGGAGCGGCGCTCACGTCTTGAGTGGGACCCAGGCTCGAGTCAGTGAGAGTTTACGGACAAGTGAAATGAAAAGAAAAAGACCTGTTCAATAAAAGTCTATTACTTTTAATTGGACTTAATTTATAAACATATGTTAAAAGATTTGAAGTGATCTGTATTAGTAAAAATATAAACATTACAAATACTAAATTCTACCACTCTTGAATTGCAGGTGACGGCCACAGACTCGCTCTAAGGGACACGAGCGCCACGCTGTGGACATGCCTGCTGAATCCTAAAGGTTCCAGATTCTGAACTTTCTATCCACTTTCCTTTCTAATGGGGAGCAGAGCTTCTCTAAGCCCCGCCCATCTCTCTCCTCCACGTTCACTAGACGTCAGTGGGTCTTCAGGGTCTCTGATGAAGGGAGTAACTCGTTGATCAACCATCTACGAAGCAGCTGCCGTGCTTTGCTCGTAGCGTCACCATGACTGTTAGCTAACGTTTGTGAGGCTGAGCGCTCCGTGGTTTTTAAAGGGCGGGGGGGCTCAGGTAGACAAAGGTGCTCTGATTGGCTCTGTCCTCTAGAGAGGACGTCAGTAGGGGATAGATTTAGAAACGAGCCGTTTTAGCATTAGCTCAAAACACTTTAACCAAAAAGGAGAATCAGGAAGTGAAAACGGAGAAAATATTTTAAGTTTGGGTCTCAGACACAGACTTTGGGGCTGACTGTTAGAAGATCCTTAGAAAGTGGATTTTTCAGAATATGGGACCTTTAAATAATCTGTTTTTAGCACCTTAAAGGTTCTGAATCAGGTGACAGGTTGATGGCTTTGATGTATTTTTACGCTGCAGAGTCTTCCACATTCTATGATGCTGTCAATCATCCACCTTCCAGCCTGTCACTGGAGCTGGTGACATTAATCCAGATCGACATGTGTGCACAAACACGGGCATCACGCATCACAGCTGGGGTCAAAGCCACTCCCTCTCAGACAGTTCCTCCTGACTGATCTCTCTCTGCATTTCAGGCCAGGAGTTTAAAAATAATCCTGTGGAAACAAATCTCATGGAGAGAAAGTTATAAACCGATTCATTGTTAGTTAGCAGGTTGTAGTTTAACCTGAGATTTAGAATTGATTGTCTTGAGCCCACCCTGCTAAGTGCAGTCATGCAGGCAGTCTGGAGCTTTAAAGAATCGAGTGGAGGAGAAAGAGCCGGGGGGAGGACATCCTCACAGCGCAGAGGGCGTACAGCCGCCATGTAAAAACGAAGCATGTATGTGTGAGCAGGACTGAAGGTGAGACCGGAGAAAGACGCTGTCTTATTCTGAGTCTGAATAATGAGAAGATGCCAAAAAACAAGAGGGTTTTTTCTCCGCTGAAGGCCATTTAAACTGACAAAATACACCAAGACTTTTTCTTTATTATATTCAACACCAGGCTTTTTTATGTTCGTGGGTGGAAATGAAATGGTAATTTCTTCTGTTCTGCTTCACTGACTTTCAACAGGAAACAATTATAATTTAGTCCCAAGCTGAGCAGCACTCAGTTTTTAAGTGGGCCTCAAACTCGTTCACCGCTCCTAAAAACAACTGTGTTGGTCTACAGCTGCTAAAGGACAGAGGCAGAAAGGTCTCCTGAGCGCGGTCCACCATCAGCTGCTCCACTGCACACACCTCATCACAACTAGAATATCACGCTCTGTGTTACCAGTCACTCTGGTTTGGGAATTTTTCTTCTTCCTCCTTCAGGTTGAAGGCGTTGCTTTGTGACTAATTTTGTTGTTCTGGTTTGGTTGCTGTGTTGCTGAAGGATGTTAGCTGCAACTTTTCTACTTTTTGGGCACTTCCATGTTGACAAGATACTAGTTTAAAAGAGGAAACAGCTGATTGGTATCTCAAAATAAAACCTAAAGTCCCAGATGTGTTAAAGGGGAGGAGACATGGATGTAGAGCAGGAGCAAAGCAGAGAGGGAGTGGTCCATCACAGACCACTAGAAGGTCCTTCCTGTCCATCACAGACCACTAGAAGATCCTTCCTGTCCATCACAGACCACTAGAAGATCCTTCCTGTCCATCACAGACCACTAGAAGGTCCTTCCTGTCCATCACAGACCACTAGAACATCTAAATTCCCTCTTGGATTAATCGTTGATCTGATACCAGGTCGACCACATGTGGAGACAACTAGTTACTAACCAGCCAATAAAAGATGTCATAACTAGATACTATTGTTCAGCTAACAGATACAGAGGCACAGATTTGAGGGCTGCAGATTCAGCACAAAAATAAAAAGTTCCATCAAGGAAGAAGGAACGGGGGTTCTGCTGACCAGCGTAGGGGGTGCAACACGCGTCGCTGGGATGCTTACTCAAGAAATCTTTAAGTGACGACACTAATCGCCTCTCTGCTTTAATGAGGTAAATAGTTGAAAACAAGGTCAGCAAGTGCAAAAGAACCCCTGCAGCGGCATGCTGATGGTGGGTGGTGGCGGCCGCGCTCAGTGATTAGGAAGGATTACTGCTGGATCTGACTGATAACTCATCTATTGAAAGGTAAACGCAAAAGCTGAAGAACTCAAACTGGTGACTTGAAAGGTAAAAGCTCATCTTTACACTCGTGTGCTGAAGTCTTCTTGATAGCGGTGGTGTGATTCATTAAAATAAATGAATCCCAGCCACCCACACATCAGCCACGGCCCGGTTCAGGGCTGGGAGTCCTGCTGACTGTCTGTCTTTAAACGCCTCATACAAACTACTGCTCCTTCTGTAGAGAGACCATTATTTTACACAGCAACACGCCACAAACTGTGACACCGTGCATGTTATTTGGCATGAGCTGTGTGTGGTTCTGATGCTGTTGTTGACTTCATGGCATTGTTTGATCTAGGACTCTGCATTTTTTTATTAATTAATTTTTTTGGCTAGATTCCTTAAAAATAGCAAAATTTTCTGCATTTAGAACAATTCGCTAGTTTTAAGGAATCTAGCTAAGCTAATTTAGCTTACCCCAATGGAAGAATGTTTTGCTCAAATCTAGAAAATGTGACCATATTTATGAAGATTTGGCCTATTTCAAGTAGGGCTGTAAGAATATATTTTCTTTTTAGACAAAAAATAAGTCAAAATGTCTAAAAACAAGACTGTTTTACTTTCTTAGAAATCAGTTTTTCCAGTGTTTTTGCTTTTATACATTTTTTCTTAAGTAAAAACTGATTTCTACAAAATAATGACAATTAAATAAAAATATATAACATAAAATAAGTGACTGCGTAAATCTTCACCCCCTTTAAAGTGACTGACTTAATTCAACAGAGGTTCAGCCAACTAGTGCTAGTGGTCTCATAGTTAGTGGAACAGAGCTGACCTGAGGTCAGTGACTGTGTCTCTAGTGACTGTAGAATAGAGACAGCTGTCTGAAGGTCCATTCACTGGTTCATCAGTGTTCCTGCTACCATCACATCATGAAGAGAGAAGGTTATTATAAAGTATCAGTCAGGTGATGATACTAAAACATTTCTAAGGCTCTGAACATCTGGAGTTCACTTTATCCATCATCAGGAAATGGAAGGAGGAGGAAATGGACATTTATAACAACGCAAACCAGTTGAAATCGGTTAAAAATTGAGCAAGTTAGAAGTATATAATGGTACATGCACCATTGACAGCAATGTTAAGAAAGGGGCAGCTGTCAGTGGCAAGATGGCCGCCGCATAGGGGCATCAGGGTCCACTGATGAACAGCGTGGGTAAGATATCTAGCCTTTATATATGATATCTATGAGTGCCACCCCTGTGGCCCCGCCCCTTCCAGAACTGTATTGAAGCACCAAAAAGATCAAATCAGAAAACAACAACCACACATCACTATCTATGCATAAAACTATAATACTGTCCATGGCTTTTTCTATAACTCATACAGTATGAACACTAGAGTAAAACACTGCACACACTTCTCAGCTCACTCACACTTTGAACAGATCTACACTGGTTTCAATGAATAAATGTTCTTTTTGAAATGACACTGACACATAAACAGGTTTGAAGGTTGTTATTGTGTTTGCCTCATTAGCACTTTGTCAGTGTGTTAAGTACTATCAGTACTAATTTGGGGTTTTAGAGATTGTAGCTGAATTTTTATGCTGGTGCTACAACTTTTTGTTGTGTGCTACAAAACCTCTGTAGCACCGGGGCTACGAGCTAAAAAAGTTATCGTCCAGCCCTGGACACCATGACTACTCAGAAGGAGTTACAGCCTTCATCAGCTGAGATGGGAGAGACTCTGAATTCAACAACTGTTGACTTCACTGGTCAGAGCTTTACGGGAATCTGCTATTGACAAAAACTCAGATTCAGTCTGGACTACTGTACGTCTAAAGACGTGTTGGAGACTCCATGGTCAGGTGGAAGAAAGTTCTTTGGTCTGATGAGACCAAAATGGAGCTTTTTGTCCATCAGACAAGATGCTCTGTTTGGAGAACATCACCTCAAACACAAGCACGGTGCAGGCAGCATCAAAGAAGCCAAATCACGGTGCCGATGATTGATGTATAACCAGGTTACACCAAGCATCCCACCGACAACCCAGGGTATCACTTGAGGACCTCACTGAAAATATACTGAGCACCCCTGTTTATAAAAGCAAGACAAGGATTTATAGGCAATGTACTTGTATTATTTTTAAAATCTAATTAAAACTGATAGTTTGGTATTAACTTAATGCATAACAATAAAAATGAATGTCATCACTTTGGAGAGCAAAACACCAGCAGCACAAGGGCTTTGCTTTAACATTGAGAGCAGTCATGCAACAAAAATAAATGAGGGATAGATATGCCCACTGGAAAGCACAAGTTATTTTAATATTAGCCATCAAGTAGCACAGATGTGTCGCTGCAATCCCAGGAGAAAAGGAATGTTCTGGGCCATCAGGCCTCAGCGCTGCACTGAGTATTACAAGGTTAACTCGTGCTTTTAAGAAGTAAACACTAGAGTAGGCCAACATGAGGGGTTGCTACAAAACAATAGGACAAAAACTATTTCCTTCTGTTGTTATGATGGATCTATTAGATATAAAAGCTTCACAGCGAAGGAGGCGGAACACAACTCAAGGTCACAGAGACGGAGGCTTGTCTTAAAACTTCAGCCTTTTTCCTAAAATAAAGTTCCAGCAAAACACTTCTCCGTCCAAGTGGAAACAGATGTCCTTCATCGGTCCCTGGGACGGACCGTGACCTGTTCAGGTGCAGCTCTGCTTCTCACCAAGAACAAGTTATTTTAAAACAACTTGTGAACATTTCATAGATATAGTTGTTATAAACACTATTAACAGTTATAGCTAAGATGCAGACATTAAAGGCACACTTTGCAGTTTGGCTTGTTTTTAGCTCCCTCTAGTGTCCGTTTTAAATCACTGCTGTAAAAACGTTAGCACCATTGTTTCTGCTTAGAAACCCCTAAATCTACCTGTTGAAACGTCTTTATTTTCAAGTTTGGCCGATTTAGATTTGGGCTTTTCTCTAAGACGTGAACAGAGAGAGGAACTGAAGTCTTTTATTTTGAAAGAGGATTTACTGGCCGCTTTGCCGACGGAACACGGTAAAAGTTTATTCTACCAGCTGGTTCAGGTTGTTGCTATATGGCTCTAGCGCTATCCAATAGCATGTGAAGATGGTTTGATTGACAACCGTTGATCCCGCCCATATGAATGAGTCATTTCAGTGGACTGTGGCCAGACTATATATCTACATATAGTCTGGTTTACCAGGCTAAGAATCATGAGATAAACACTGCGGAGCTAGCATAACAGCTAGCAACACTGGGTTAGCCTAACCCTCTGAGATACGTGACTTTGTGAGACTTCAGGGCACCGGACCAGAGACTCAGAAGCTACAAACGTGGTATTCAAACAGCAGAACGTTGTGAGCTTTTAGGAGAACATGTTGGTTCACATGTAGGTGTTACCATTCTGAAACATTCACTGACAAACGCTGAGGAAGCACTTCTTCTCATTTCTCCTTCGCCCTTAGCTTAGTGAACTACATCAGTTTATCCACATATATAGTCTGGCTGACAGGTTATTTTACCATCGCATTCAGGATCAAATACCTAGAGCCAATCAGAAGCGAGTGCTGTGCATAGCATTAATAATAATAATTAGGAAACCTGCTGTTTCAAGCAGACCTAAGAATCAGTAAACACTTGCATCAGAGAATAGAAGCATCAGAGCTTTGTTCTTTATAAGAATGACTCATAAGGCTTTGATTTACACTAGAGAACACTGCAAAAGTATTAAAAAATGAGTAAACCACACCTTTAATGACTAAATCCAACTGACTTTTAAAGATGGTTGGTAAACATCTGCTTTACATACAAAATGATCGTTTTATTCATCAAGTAGAGGCCATGAAGTCCAACCCCCCCCAAACAGACTTCAGCGTTTCACCACACATTTACAGTGTCAGCGCTCAGCATTAGCTGTACTGTATCCTCTACCCACCCATTCAGACCAGTCACAAGGGTGACATGCATTAGCTGCCTGGTTACGTTTAGAGTTTAGTCCTACAGGGCCTTACTAAAGTGTTCATACTCCTCCATTTTATCCCCCAGTTGGTCGCATTACAACCACAAACTTAAGTGTGTTTTTTTTTTTTTTATGTGACAGATCAAAACAAAGTGACATGGAAGGAAACTCGGGTTATCTTTTTCTACTAATAAAAACCAAGTACTTAAAGTCAAGCCCTTTACAAACCTTGAACATACCATATTGAAATTCAAGAATTTTCCAGGATTTCAAGCACCCATAAAAAAAATGTTTTAGGGTTTTTGTTGTGAACTCAAAGATAAGACACGGCATAAAATATTCACAACAAATCAGCCCTTTTTTTTTTTAGCTCTGAGTTCTTTACTCTGCTTGGTTGGGGGAAGAAAAAGAAGAAAAAGTTTTCACTTCACAGAGCCGAGCTGCAAACTGGAGGTGGGATGCTGGACAGGATGTCAGGATCCAGAGAGTCAAACAATTTTTACACTAATTAGCATCCCTTAAGTAGGGCTCACTAACTTTAACTCATCAGAGCTGAGTCAGTGGCAGCGCATGCTTCAGGAATCAGGACGATGCTGTGGGATTAAGAACAAGTCTGGGCTGGGAGAACAGAAACCAGGAATGGGGGTACGGAAGAGGAACAGAACTGATAAGTGGAGTGCCTGGGCTGAATGGAGATGGGACAGAGAACATGGTGATGGAGGGGAGTGGGAGGCTGAGACATAGGAGGGGCTGAGGAGGAGGAGAGAGATGGAAGGATGTGTGAAGGAGAAACAGAAGATAGAAGAGGGAATAAACAGAAAGAAAGACAGCTGTTCTATTTATGGACTGCTGTGATGTCTGCTTCGAACACACACGAGGCACAAATTGTTTGCTGCAGCTGCTGACGCACAAAGTTAAAACACAAAAAGCTGGCAGGTGTGTAAACAGAGCAGCATCATCAGCAGGTCGATACAGGAGGACCGTAAACGCGTGTTCTCGTTCAAAGTTCCGTCAGATCACCTCAGAGCTGCTGATCTGACCCTCAACAAGAAGAGCAAATAATCCAGCTGATGAGGAGGAAACCGTTCGCTGATGAACATTTACTGAAGGGCGTCGTGTACGAACAGAAAACTCAGCCTCTACGTAGCTTAGGTTAAATAAAACCAGCACAGCCTGGAACTGGACTACTCTGACCACACAGACATGAAAAATAAAGGGTCCTGCAGGTCTCTTCAGGGTTACAGGAGCGCACACACACACATACACACACACACACAGACTTCTGGGAAATTCAGGAGAAATAGGACACATGCAGTCAACCATGCAGGGACACACTTATGTACTTCTGGCTCATTTTTTCCTAAATCAATAACACATTACAGCAGTTCCTGCAGAAGTAGGGTTCAAATAGTGGAGCTACACACACACACACACACACACACACACACACACACACACTTTCACACCTCCCAGCAAAACCTGCATCTCCAACACCCCGAACCAAAAACAATCACAAAGAGATTTTAGTCCAGATTCAAAGGGGGCTGGCTGTGATGCGTCACAGTGGGCTGAGGTTAGACTGTGAAATGCATCACAGGGCAGAGAACACCTGACCTGACTCAAAGGAAACACACGTAGAGGGCAGCAGGTCCAAACACACAACATCAGGCTTCAAATTAAAGCCAGACACTGACCTTACCTCAGCGTGTGGCAACATGTTCAAACATTCTCCTCAATTACTCATTACAGAGATTTCAGCACTTCAGTTTACATTTGGAGTGCTACAGTAAAACCATTTTTACGGACTGTTTTGAAGCTGCCATTTGCAGCTGGGAAGCTCCTGACTTGCTTTCAGTTCCTCAGAGCTGCACCACTTTCCTGCTTTCCTTTTACTCTTTGCACCCCATCAGCGATGTTTCCTGCTGCAGCAGCCAATTGTTTTCAGTAAAAAAAGCGTTTTGAAACTGGCTGCTGGAGAAACACGGCCACTAGCTGCCTCTTCTCTAGCAAGATTCATGCATGTTGTAAAAAAACAGACTGAAATCAAAACCACTCTGATCCTTTTACTAACTAACTATGGATTACTAACTAACCAGACGCTACAACTAATCTAATGGTGGGCAGTGTTCAACTGGAGCAAGGGGAACTGCCTAAACTCAGAGAATGAGGTGAATTTGTGATTTCAGCAGGTGGTTGGAGACATGCTACGCTCACCTGAAGAACGTGACAAAAAACTGCACCAGGTCCATGAAGTTACTGTGCTGGGAAAAGGCAATCTGAAAAGAAAAGCACAAAAACAGTCAGAAATGTGTCGTCACAGCATTAAACTCACAAGCTTCAGCGTTCTGATGACCTGCTTGATCTGACAAAAACTACAAATGCAGGCAGACAGCCTCCTTTGTGTTTCTGTGATGTTGACATGTGTCAACATGGCTCGCAGTTTGTAGATGTGAAACGCTTTACAAGACTCTTACAGCTCTGCCTAAATCAAACTCAGGCCCTTTCAACATCAGCTAACATTTTATAGGTTAGGGTTTGGTACATTTACACACGTAAAGAGTAACTGTTCACTCATATTTATTAGACTTCATGGATCTTACTGTTCTGAAACCAACTTCTTTGTTACAGTTTGAGGGCAGATAACCACTGGTTATTGTGCAGCTCATGTGTGTGTGCGTGTGTGTGCGTGCGCTCATTCGTGCATGCGTGCGTGCGTGTGTGTGTGTGTGTGTGTGTGTGTGTGTGTGTGTGTGTGTGTGTGTGTGTTCCAGTGCTCCACCACCAGTGTGGGGCGAGTTGGGGACATCGTCCCCCGAGGACTGAAGGAGTGAAACAGCCTTAAGGTGCAGTAAAAACAGGGCAGTCCAGCTGGAGGAACCAGACTATTTGCTAAAAGCAGAGTACTCCCAATCCTCAACTGACCCCCTGGTCCTGTATGTCTAGCCTCACAGCAAGGAGGTCGCAG
The DNA here is from genome assembly GCA_006937965.1 of Callopanchax toddi. Classification (NCBI taxonomy): domain Eukaryota; kingdom Metazoa; phylum Chordata; class Actinopteri; order Cyprinodontiformes; family Nothobranchiidae; genus Callopanchax; species Callopanchax toddi. The sequence goes on along the minus strand of SSNR01000123.1, from coordinate 1,659,069 downwards.
GTTCAAATCCCGGCTGCGGCCGAGTTTTCTCTCCATGCATGCGTGGGTTTTCTCCAGTTTCCCCACACATCACAACATGCCTGAGAGGGTTAAAAACTGTAAGTTGTTTTGGATAAAAGCGTCCGCTAAGAAAATAAGCATAAACATAAATATTTCAGGCACCCATAAGAATTGTGAAGGTTCAGACTTTCTTTATGGCGTCACATCTTCATCGTTACAACTACTGAGAGAAACCAGGTCTGTTGATCTGCTCTCCAGCGTGTCAGAGACAACAAGTCAGCAGTCTGACCTCCCAGCTGCCCACAGCCTGATCAGAACTAAAATACATTAATAAAACCTTCACTCCTGCATGCGTGGGCAGAAATATTCTCTGAGTAATCATCACAAGTGCCCCTGTTTCAGCGACATCCTGTCTTAATCAAGGTTGCCACGGTAACACTGGCAGTGGCATTCTGCCTCCCTACCCCACTCTCACTCCTACAACCTCCCACCCTCGCCCCAATGTGCCCAACAAGCACATAAACCTGCAGTGGCACAACGCTGCCCCTGTCTGGCCTCCCAGAGGAACAGCAGGCCCCACAGAGACCCACCAGCCTCTCACTGAAATACGCATCAACTCATCATCATCGTCAACATCATTAAATCTGACACAAACTGGAAGGAGGGATTCTTTTACCCACCTCTTCAGGTCCACCTCCATCCTGTAATGACCAGATTCCACTTTAAGGAAAGTTTCTTCAAAGACTACGAGCATGGAGCCTTGAACGTCCTGACTGCCTACCTCCACTCTGAGAAGGTACAGAACCCTACTGTGTGATAGCAGTTACCACTGCAGCTGTGTGTTGTGTCACCAGGGTTACAGTGGCTGCAGGAACCCAGGTCCAAGTCAGAAATCACCTCACAGCAGGTCACATCACAACGCCACCAGCCATTAGGACCAGAAACTTTCTGCCTTTTAACGGCTTCTGACAGCTGTTTCAACTCTGCTGGAGCTTTGAACGACAGCAGCATCATAGACAGGGACGGGTAGATGGTGTTTAAAAACACGTCATGTACGAGTGAGCCCTTTATATTAATCAATCCCGTCCTATATTCAGACACCACATCAGTCAAACCCTTAAGATACAAGCTGACCGTCTGTTCCTAAATGATCCGTCGGTTATTGGTTTCTTTGTCCACACCACCTTGTCCTAAATTATACATGTTCTACTAACTATGACAGAAACCACAGGACGAGACAGTGGTCATGGACAACCGTCCACCAGAGACCTTCGTCACACCTCAGCGTTTTCTCTACTAAGAACTGAAGAGAACAGGAAGAGGTACAGCTGAGCTGCTACAATAACAAAAACAGTCAGACTTTGTACTGTACTTCAGAAACTTTAACAAAAACATCCACGTCACTTTGTCGTTATGTCCTTGGACAAGACGCTTCAACCACATCACCTGTTGGTGGTGGGCAGAGGGTCTGAGTCTGGTCACGTCGCTGCTATGGCGACAACGTAGCTCACTGCCATCAGCGTGTGAACGACTGACTGGAACAGCGTGAACGACTGACTGGAACAGCGTGAACGACTGACTGGAACAGCGTGAACGACTGACTGGAACAGCGTGAACGACTGACTGGAACAGCGTGAACGACTGACTGGAACAGCGTGAACGACTGACTGGAACAGCGTGAACGACTGACTGGAACAGCGTGAACGACTGACTGGATCAGCGTGAACGACTGACTGGATCAGCGTGAACGACTGACTGGAACAGCGTGAACGACTGACTGGAACAGCGTGAACGACTGACTGGAACAGCGTGAACGACTGACTGGAACAGCGTGAACGACCGACTGGAACAGCGTGAACGACTGACTGGAACGACTGACTGGATCAGCGTGAACGACTGACTGGAACAGCGTGAACGACTGACTGGAACAGCGTGAACGACTGACTGGAACAGCGTGAACGACTGACTGGATCAGCGTGAACGACTGACTGGAACAGCGTGAACGACTGACTGGAACAGCGTGAACGACTGACTGGAACAGCGTGAACGACTGACTGGATCAGCGTGTGAACGACTGACTGGATCAGCGTGAACGACTGACTGGAACAGCGTGAACGACTGACTGGAACAGCGTGAACGACTGACTGGAACAGCGTGAACGACTGACTGGAACAGCGTGAACGACTGACTGGAACGACTGACTGGATCAGCGTGAACGACTGACTGGAACAGCGTGAACGACTGACTGGATCAGCGTGAACGACTGACTGGAACAGCGTGAACGACTGACTGGAACAGCGTGAAAGACTGACTGGATCAGCGTGAACGACTGACTGGATCAGCGTGAACGACTGACTGGATCAGCGTGAACGACTGACTCGAACAGCGTGAACGACTGACTGGAACAGCGTGAATGACTGACTGGAACAGCGTGAACGACTGACTGGATCAGCGTGAACGACTGACTGGAACAGCGTGAACGACTGACTGGAACAGCGTGAACGACTGACTGGAACAGCGTGAACGACTGACTGGATCAGCTTGAACGACTGACTGGATCAGCGTGAACGACTGACTGGAACAGCGTGAATGACTGACTGGATCAGCGTGAACGACTGACTGGAACAGCGTGAACGACTGACTGGAACAGCGTGAACGACTGACTGGAACAGCGTGAACGACTGACTGGATCAGCGTGAACGACTGACTGGAACAGCGTGAACGACTGACTGGATCAGCGTGAACGACTGACTGGAACAGCGTGAATGACTGACTGGATCAGCGTGAATGACTGACTGGAACGTAAGAGCCGTTTAGTCCACGGCTTGAAAAAGAGCAGAGTAAATGTGGGACATTTACTTCCACTCATTTCTGAGGGACAGAGCGATGATGACTAAGATGTCACTACTACTAGTGGTAATACTACTACTACTACTACTAGTGGTAATACTACTACTACTACTACTACTAGTGGTAATACTACTACTACTACTACTACTAGTGGTAATACTACTACTACTACTACTACTAGTGGTAATACTACTACTACTACTAGTGGTAATACTACTACTACTACTACTAGTGGTAATACTACTACTACTAGTGGTAATACTACTACTAACCCATCTACACAGGTAAGGTCACACTGTAAGTACTGATAATAACAGGAACTCACTAATACCAGTTATTAGACTAATAGAAGTGATCCTGTTCTTTCCACTGTCCCGTCCTACGTCTGGAGGGAAGCCATTAGATCAGATATATTGATCGCCTGTGGAGGCTGATGGATTCTGTTTGTCCACCTTGAAACGAAGCTCGACCAGCTTCTTTTCTAAACTTTGGAAACACTGGTGCTGCTGCTGGTGAAGGTTCTCAGTCATCCAGGTCATGATAATCCAAAAAAGGGTTTTAAATAACTGGTGCTGCTGCTGTTGTTCGAGTGATCCTGTTGGATTATATTGTCGACTGTTTTCATTCAGTTTTTATCTTTTAAATGTTTTCATTCTTATGCAGGGTTCCTACAGGTTTCTTCTGGTCAAATTCAAGTCTTTTTAAGACCTTTTTAAGACCATTTATATAAACATTTGATACCCATTTCACAGACCTACTGACAAGGACAAACTAAAATTCTTAAACATATGTTCATTTATTTTTAAAAGAAATGTGGAATGTGAAAAGTATGACAAGTTATTTAATCAGAATAATGGGGGTTGACAGATGAAACCTTTGAGGTGAAATGTGATACGGAGAAATTTTAAGATTTTTAAGACATTTTAAGACCCAGATATCAAAATTTGAGACCATTTCAAGTCTTTTTAAGGTAGTATTTCCAAATTCATACATTTAATGCTTTTAAGACTTTTTAAGACCCCGCGGGAACCCTGTTATGCTTTTATTTTTGTTACCTGGCTGTTTCTCTTTTATTTTTTTATACTATGGACCTCATCGTGTCTGGAATAAAGTTTTGATGATGATGATGACGACCTAGAAGAAATCGTTGACTTCTGACTGGGTTTACGAGCTAGTCAGAGTTGGATCACTAGTGGATTACTGCAGTCTTTAAACAACTCCTGTCTCAACAGGATTCTTGTGAATGTGACTTTATAAACCCTCACCTTTAGTTCACGGTAGATGGTTCAGCAGAAATATTCAGATGCAGAAAGTGTCCAGTTGCACTAGAGACGGCTGCTGCTGTCTGAGCTGCTACTAACCCTGGAGTTCAGTAAAAACTGTGTGATGTGAAACTGATGTAAAGGTTTACATAGTAGAACACCTAAGAAATATTAAAAGGTCAGACAACACACCGTTATCCATGTTGACCTCTCTCTCTTTGACTTGTGACCATAAAGTTCTGATGAGACGGAATAGACTGAGCAGGATGGGTAAAGACCAGCACCTCATCCAGTAACATCAAAGAAAAACTGGAGTCAAACTTGAACCAAGATAAACTCACATCTGTAAACTAAAAGTATCCAAGTGGAGACACTTTGAACAGGGTTCTTACACGTCTCTTAATCAAATGTAAGAACTTCCACAGGGGCTGTTCGAGGTCTTTCCAGCCCCTAACATGATGTATGAACAGTATGCATTCAAGCAGCTGTAGGAGCCCTGCTTTATAACGTGTCAGACATGTCTCTGCTGTCTGAAGACGCTGACAATACTTCTAACTAGAAAAAGAAAAAAAACTATTTCAGTGCGCTCTTTAAAGGGTTTAAACGTCAACCTTTTTAAAAGTTGCTCATTCAGGTTTGATCATTTTATGCAGAGCGTTTCTGTTTGCCGACATGGTTTTGGTTCACGCTGCTGTAATTTGGGGGAAACAATCCGTGTTTCTGCTACCTATTCTCCGTGTGATCACTGTGACGCAGCAGGCGGCCAAGCGTGGCTCAGATAAACCCGACACGACTTCACGCAGATCTCAGAGCAGCCCAGCCGGCTGATAGCTGCAGCTGCTGCTCCTCCACAGCGGGGTTTCAAATTAAAGGCTGTTCTAATCTCCACCATATCATGACATGTTCACTAAGGCACAAAGCAGGAGATCACAGCTCTTTAATGTAATTAGTCTGGGATTTGTGTTTAATTACAAACATCATTAAATTCAGATCTATTCTTCATCAGGAAAAAATGGGGAATGGACTTGAGAATTTGCAGCTGACTAATTTCTCAGAAATCGATCTAGCTTTGTTCAGTGCTGGTGAAGTAGGCCCAGAAATCATTAGGAAACATTTTATTTTGGATGTTATCCTGCATCTCATACATTAGCTGAATAACAGTCAGCTGATTCCCACACTGCTGCATAATAAATAGCAGCGACTTGTGCAGCAGACTGGGGGTTCAGCTACAAATCATCAAGAACAAGAGCGGTGCACGGTGTTCTAACATCCTCTAACCATGTGAAGGCAAACAGAACGGGTGTGTGAGCAGAGAGAGCAGTAAGGCCCAGAGAGAGGGCTTAGCTTGCACACAGCCCTCTCTGAATGCAGCATGTGTTTCAACTTAACATTCCACTATGCCCTTGCTCTTTCTCAGTTTGCTGCTAATAACCCGTTTTCCAACACTCCGCTCTGCCTGCCAACACCTTAGGACCCACCGCCTACGATTTACACACACACACACACACACACACACACAACACAGCGCCACGCTGCAGCAAATCGCTGAAGGTGAGGTGAAAAGGAAAATGAATGGCTGTTAGTAAGAAGAAACTGTGAAAAGTGGTTTGAGACGAGGAGATGTGCAAGGAAAGGAGAGGTGGAAAATGTTACCTCGCTGACGAAGATAAAACTCCATGAGTGTAAGGAAGGGAAATGACACGGAAGCTGGCCTACGCTCTTTAGTCTGAAGAACAGGAGGGATCTTCTACATGATCCCACTCAGCAAGACAAGATAAGGTGGCTCAGAGGAGGATGAAAAGGGGAAAAGCTCTCTTAGTTCAGCTCAGCTTGCTGTGTGCTGTGGAAGTGAGCTGGAGACCTGAGGCAGACAGCAGCAGCTGGACAACCACAGCTCCTCACAAGGCAGGTCATGAAAGATGGAAGCAGGATTTATTTACTCCTTCTGCCTCTGAGGAGGAGGAGGGGTCGGGGAAGTCCGATCACTCACAGAGCTGCTCTGGGTGGCACACTAGCTCCATTCACACTTGGTTCCATCATACTAACCCTAACCCTGTAGTGATGAGGAGGGCGTGTGTGAAACGGGCACTCCGGAACGAGAAGCGGTTCAAGAAACTCCAAGGTGCAAGGTTAAAAAAAACACTGTACAAATCTGACTGCTTCCCTCCAATAGGTCCAGAATGCTGCTGTCAATGGTTTATCAATCAATCATAAACTTTATTAATCCTAGATTATCAGAGTAATCCTCATTACGCCTGTTGTTGACGAGCACTGCTAATCCACCTCCTTTGCAGGTTGAGCTCGTCTCCCAGGACGTCCTGCCTCACCAACCTTAGCACAAAGTTACCTAAACCCAGACCACGCCCAGAAACGTAGAGAAGAACTTTTCACGAAGAGTTGTCAGTAAATGATCAACCCAAAACCAGGAAGTGAGCTAGCGTTAGCCTGGACTTCAGCTAACCTCCACATGAAAACACATCAGCGGGAGAGACGTCGGTTTACTAAAGACTGAGCAGAACGAGATTCAGGCAAAGTGTCACTCAAAATAAAGACTCGGAGTAACTGTTGCTGTTTAGAGCTATACAGCAGGAC
>SSNR01000123.1:1582365-1647365 GCA_006937965.1 Callopanchax toddi | reverse complement strand
GTTTTGGAGTCATTTTTGTGAAAAATTATCGTTTTCCCCCAAAACCAGAAGTGACGTAGGGAAGGGGCGGGGCCCCTTATCTCAAGATAAAAATATTGATTTTAACACCGGCTCTGACACAGATAAACCTTTAAATGTTTATAAATAGAGTTGGTAATTAGCAGATATTAGACAACAAAACTTAGAATAATACACAGCTCGTCTGCTTATAGCTGAGCCTCTGATCCGGACTGGTCTGACTCTGGTCCCTCCTCTCGGCTGCATCTGAATCTGCCCCCGTTAGCTACGGTTAGCTGCTGCTAACAGCTGTTCCAGTGAGAAGTTGAATGAATCGGAGGCACAGCGCCTGTTTACAGTCACACTGGATGTTTTTCTCCGGTATCCATGTGGAACTCCATCACATCCAGTCCTGGGCGAGACCGACCGGGTTTTTCTTCGCCAAAACAGAAGTCACCACACAGGTAATGAAGCTGTTCCGTTCTAACTCGTGGACTCACTGTCCTGACAGGCTGTGATTGTACAGCCTCCACAAACACAATAATTTAGCATTTTTGAGAAGAATAAATACACACCGACGCGATTAAACAGCCGCCCTAACCTAAAACTACCAACTCATCACAGTGAGCGAGAGCGAGCCGGCAGACTGCAGCGTTGCCAGTTTAGAGATGTTTAAGTAGCTTTAGCTTTATAGAATCTAACACAATGATTAAAACAAGCAAATCTTACACAGATTCCACACAACAAAGGGCTCAAATGATCATATTTATGGGATTATTACAGAGTGTTAAATTATCCTACAAATACAATATTTATCTACATCTGGCAACACTGACACCTAGCGTAGAACGCCCCTTCGTTACGTCACAACTGGAGGTTTTTAAATAAAGCCTTTTTAGAAGCTTTGCTGAAAAGCGGCACTTTTGACTAGAAAAATGGTTTAAAAATGTATTGTAAAACAAAATACCCTCAATAAACGTTTCAAATAGGATTTTTGGGCAGCATTTTATCTGAATTAAAAAATTTAAAAAAAAAAGGCTGCAATTTGCTCTCTAAGTGTATCTGTTAGTCAGGGTTTTCACACTTCTGCCTAAATCCAATTCAAGTACTTTCCACACATTTTCAAGGTGAGCTTCAGAGTTTTCAGCACCAGGGATGTTTTACAAACATTTAAGCTCAAAATGTCTTTTCACATAAAAGCGCTTTCAGATTTCACACACACACGAGTGAAGTCTTCATGAGGAAGGAACTGTGTGTGCGTGCGTGCGTGCGTGCGTGCGTGCGTGTGTGTGTGTGTGTGTGTGTCAGTAGGAAAACAATAAAAATAGGAGCATGCACACAATGCAGAATGTGACCAAATGATTTGATGGGTTTTTGTTTTTGTGGTCTGGAGCCAAATTTAAAATTAAACACAAACGTAGTCCCTAAACTAGAGGCAGCCTCTTCACGGACGTTGTGTGACCAACTATATCCCAGCATACACTGCAGTCAAAACGCGTGTCTGTGACACAGGCTGGCAGGTCTGATTAAGTCCACAGTACACGTTATTTAAAACCCAAGCACTTCTTTCAAACCCTAACCCTTCTCAAGGACTTGACGCCTTCATGAGAACCCTCCTCAGACTGAAACACAAACAGAGCGGTCGTGTTGCCTTTACACTGGAGACTCACCTGAATCTTTATAGGCCATGTGAAGTTGCTGACGTAGACGAAGAATGTTATGTTGGGGCTGTTGCGGAAATCAAAGTTCTCGTTGGAGAAGCTGTCTTTGAACTCCTTAATGTTGCTCCGAGAGACGATGGGAATCTCCTCCCCGGTCTGGGTGCCTGCTGAACGACGCAGAGGTGAACAAAAACATCAGGATGATCAAAAGGTTTTTAAAACCCAAATGGATGCAGAGGAGTGAGAAGGAGGAGAAGAATCAACAAGTTAGTCGACAGAATCTGATATTATAGGAAGATAAAAATACATCTACTACATCTAATAATTCTAACCAGCAAACTGTTTAATTAGACAAATGACTAAAAAATAGTTCAGACTGTTTTCAAACTGTGAAAATCATAAACTAGTTTCTGATTTAAACAAACACTACTTAATACCACCTTAATGTGAATTATTCATAACAGTTACATGTTTCAAACTTCTGGTATATAAACAGTCCACGAAAATACTCCTATAATTTATTCTGTGATAAAAAGTCCTATCTGATGTAAACATGACGACATGCTCAGTCATCATTAATGTTCTCTACACCGCCATCGGAACGCGTTTCTGAATCGCTGTGCTGCTCTACGTCCACTGCACCACAAACACCAGACTCACGTTGAGCTGTGGAGGAAAACCAACTTGTCATTTATTCTAACACATCAGTGAGATTTACCTAAAAATTAGCCACCAGTCTGACCAGAGGCTGCTGACTCCACCCACTTTGAGTGATGTCACTGGTGGGTACGGTAGGTCAACAGAACTAAAACGTTGAATCATCTGAGAACTCTAAATGAGACTGACCTGTGAAGCTGGTGGCCCAGGTGATGTTCAGGTTGAAGTTCTTGGAGGCGTTTATGAACATGTCCAGATCCCGATTGGGCTGCAGAAGAGAGACAACTCATCAGAATCCAAACTGAGGAGACTGTAAATGAAGTGGTTTTACTTTATCTGCACACTGTTTGGATCTATTCTAGAGACTTCATGTGTTTTAGCCGCAGGATTCCAGGATAAAAGGACACGCCTGACACCGGGCGGTCACAAGCCTAGGCTCCTCCTCCTCATGCTGGTCTGGAGTGACTGATCTCAACACATCTCACTCTCAGCTGTGTGTCTCATTACATGGATGTACAACCCGCACTAATTCTACCTCCTAGTAAAGGTGACTAATCGAGCTTTTCAGCTACATGGGATTAATTACCAAGAAAGATCCTTACAACAAAGAAATGATCAACCAAACACTAGCTTCCTCACTTTCTGAGCTAAGTTTATAAAATGGCCTGGGACGTTTGCAGGTCTCCTGAGTAAAACAGTACAAAGAATGAAAGACACCAGACACCATGATGTTTAAGAAGCAACAATCATCTAAACCACTGGTTTCCAACTGGTCTGGCTTTGGGGGCCTTCAGCTGTAAACATGAAAAAACTCCTCCACTGAGAAGGAAGACTAAACATGTGGCCCTGGGTAATACCAAAGACAGGTTAGTGTTTTAATGCAAAAACATGAACATGTTAAACTACTCAAACATTTTAAACAACTCAAACTTTGTAGCCTTAGCTGAGAATCCTCACTAAAACCAGAGGTCCAAGTTTAGTTGCCAGATCATGATGAGAAAATGTCTGTCTCATGTAAAACCCTTCGCTGAAGTGTGCACCCATGCGGACTTCGGCGAAGTGCGTAGCGAGGGTGGAAAAGGGGGCGGGGCCAAGGTCCAGATTCTACGGCCAGGAGAATCGAGACACCCTAAGCACTCGCGCACCTCCGCGGGAACGCGCAACTGAGGGGCGCGAGGGTGGAAGTGCGAGTACTGTATTGAGACGCGGCCTGAGTCACACCAGTCTTTCATTAGCATAGTATACTTCTATGGTGTCAGGTCACATTAGAGAGCAGTATCGCCACCTGCTGTTAAGGAATGAGAACTGATGATGTTACATTAGTTTTTCTGCCCAGGCAAAGGCCAGTGACCCACTTTAGGGTCACGACCCACCAGTAGAGAAGCACTGATCTAAAGCTGATCTGGTGACAGACACGAACCTCTTCAGGCGTAGCCACAAAGTTGATGGCAGTGTAGTATCGGTCGTCCTCCTGCGACAGGCTGAAGGTGAACTGGTAGTCGATCAGGAGCGTGTCTGAAGCAGGGGTGAGAAAAAACAAGGGTTTAGATGTGGTTTCCAGACCAGACAGGAAACCAAAACCCACCTGACCTCATGCTTAAGATGAACCAGAACAGTTTGGTTCATGAAACCAGTTTAAAGTCACACTATGCAACTTTTTTCTGATTTTAAATCTTGTCCTTGACCCAGTCTGAGCTAATCTGACCCTTTACAGGTTAATGACTCAGCCCCATCTGCTGCTTGGATCCAGAATACCACGTTTGTAACTTCTGAGTCTCCGGTCCGGTGTCCTGAAGTCTCACAAAGCCACGTATCTAGCTGTTATGCTAGCTCCGGAGTGTTGTTAGCTCATGATTCCTGATTTTTTTCCCATCTCTCCCTGCTTGAACACAGCTGATTTCTCTGAATGAGTGATGAACCGCTCCAGTAGAAAGCAGTGAAGGCTGAGGAGACATTTAACAGGGAGATTTAGGGCTTTCTGAGCAGAAACTATGCTAACGTTTTTACTGCAGTGATTTAAAACGGACACCAGGGGGAGCCAACAGAAGCAAAACTGCATAGTGTGCCTTTAATATCATAATGAGTCACACAGGATGGTGGTCGTTTGTTTCTACACTTTAATTTTCTTCTGATCTACAGGCTGAATCCTGTTTCTAGCCTCGCTCTGATTTCATTGACCAGCACGGTAAATCCCATTTCCCGTCTTAGTTAGAGGCCAAACCAGCTGTTTGTGTGATCCTCCCCATCCTGCTAAAAATGATCACCCTCAGAATTACCTGGCTGTGTAAGACATCTGGATGTTCGGCTTTAACAACTCGTCATCCTTTGTTCTGATTCTGAATCAATAAACACATGTTCCAACAGAAACCATCCAGATGATAATTATTGATCCTGCATCTCATTTCTCCGCCTCATTTGAGGCCTGAGGCTTCAGTTGGAGCTCTGAGGGCTTTTCTGCCTGATGATGTCATTTTTAACTTACAGTAAAATAGAGAAAATACCAGCACTTTTCTAAAGGGGCACTTTTTAAATGAAGGGAGTTTTCTAAACGTTTACTGCTGATGTTATTTATGAGCACATCAAAGTATCAGAGTCCTTTATATGAAATGTGACACTGCCCAAGAAATAAATATTTGTTGGAAATAAATAAATGTTGCTGCTAATCTTTCACATATTAATAATTAAACCATAAATACTCTAGTTTGTATGAAGTACATTTTAAAAAACGTGTTTTTCTAAATGGTAAAAAAAAAACTAGTGGTGGGACTTGATTTTTAAAAATTATCAAATTATTAGAGGTTTTGTCTCGTCTCGTCTCGTCTTCTTCCGCTTATCCGGGTCCGGGTCGCGGGGGCAGCATCCTAATTAGGGAGTTCCAGACGGTCTTCTCCCCAGACACTTCTACCAGCTCCTCCGGCAGGATCCCAAGGCGCTCCAGGGCCAAACCAGAGATCGATTTTCTCCAGCGTGTCCTGGGTCGACCCGGGGGCCTCCTGCCGGCAGGACATGCCTGAAACACCTCCCTGGGGAGGCGTCCAGGGGGCGTCCTAACAAGATGCCTGAACCACCTCAACTGGCTCCTCTCTACATGGAGGAGCAGCGGTTCTAATTAATCACAATTAATTGCATTTTAAACTAACAAGAAAATTTGCCCCAAAAAACTTTTTGTTTAATTTAAAATGATTTTAGTGGGGACAGAATCAAATAACAGAGCTGGACTTTAATATTATAAACTCATTTAAATTGTATTTCTGTTCAAAACAGTAGAAAAACAATAAAATATCCCACAGATCTAAAAGTACAGGACTTTATTATTTTATTTATTCATCTGAAGTACATTTTCAGAAGGGTAATAAAGCCTGTATGAGTCTTTATTTTGCCCCAGTCTGGTTTGATCCTGCTGTGTTCAAACGGACTCACTGTCCTGACTGAGACGCTTGTGCTTTGTTACCTGGTCCTGGACGGGTCAGGTCTCCATTTTGTCTGTCCCCATTGTAAAACCGGTCCACACCACCGACCTGGGCCGTACCAGAAGAGGCGGGGATAATTCTCAAAGCTAGACCGTTCACTTTCACAGCTGCTTACGTCTGGTTTTCATGGTGGGAGCAGGACCGAGGTGACCTCGAGTCGGGTAGCGAGGCCGGACCCTCCGAAGGATGCAGCCCCTGAATTTGGACACAGGCTGCCGACAAATGTCCCCCTTCGCTTCAAATGCGAGCTGCGATTAATTGTGTTAATTTGTGTAACGCATTATTTTTTCCTAATTAATTAATCGAAATGAACGCATTAAAGTCCCACCCCTAGTAAAATCATCATTATTTGATATGTATCATTAGGACTGGTGCTGGTTTAAAGAATAAAACAATCCCAATTAAAAACATTTGATGAAATTGTTAAAGCTTGATTTTTTATGAGGGACCCTAATGCTGGTATTCAGATGCATTAAAGGGTTAAACCTGACCACCAGACAGGTTTCTGTGTTCTGATCATTCCGTCAGTCGGGTCACTTACAGTAACACGTCCCTTTGAGGGGGTTGCCTTGGTAACGACTCTCTACTTCACACCTGAAAGAGACAGGTGGAGAAAAGGTGAACAAAAAAGGGACAAGACATAAAGCAGAGAAAAAGTGTTGATTCTGTCCAATAAAGTAACTTCAGATTGAAAAACAGCAAATGAAGCTGGAATTAATGAGAGACGGTGCCAGCCTCGTTCTAATTCTGATGACCAGTCATTTGTGAAGCTTTTTATCTCAGGGTTTTTAATGGAGTTCCCAGAATTGCTATGATAATGAGGGCCAGGGGATAGATGAGCAGCAGCGAGCAGTGTGTCTTTACTAAGACCGCCGGACACAGCGGGTCTGCCTGGACTCACTACAGTCAGGGCTCTTTCTCCAGCACCTGATCATTGTAAAGAGTCACACAAACGTATTTGACTTCCTCGTCTCGTAAATGTTTTTGTGCTAGGATCAATCTCAGCGGTTTTACATGGAAATGTACCGGTTCTGATTTTGAGGGCCAATACTGAATACTGTTCAGTTGTGACCTGAGGGTACAGATTCTATCTGAACCGGATTCATCTCAAAGACTTTTAATTAACACAATGCATTTCCAATTAACCCAATTTGGCATGTGAGAAACTAGGGGTTGCACGAACTAGTCAACAAGTCGACTTTTGTGGGCTGTAGTGACTTTTTAAACCAAAGGTCGACTCTTCGCTGATCACGTGAACTTTTATTTTGAAGGGGTTTCGTTCCGTTTCCTTTGATGAGTTCCGGTCTGGCGCTGCCTATTAAAATGGATATTTACTCAAAGAATACTTCTTGGCAGCTTTTGATGCCCTTACCAATCGATTGTCCTGATTTAATCAACTTAACGGTGAGTCTTTGCTTTCTTTATCTCTTGTTTTACTAAAAATGCGGCGCTATTCAAACCTCCGATGTGCTAACGGCTAAGCTAACGAGCTAATGGCTCGGCTATCGAGCTTTGAGTGATTTTATTCATTAAATAGCGAATGTCTTTGTTATGATTATGGCCGAACAATAGACCACAATCTGACTAAACTGTAGTTTTAGTCAGATTAAACTGTTTTCATGTAAACCTGACTAAATGTGACTAAAACTAATCAGCATTTTAGTCTAAAGACTTGATATTAAAACCAAAGTGCTCCTAAAACAACTGCTCTCTCTCAGCTGTTTGTTGTCAGCATTAAGATACGTTTTTGCAATAAAGCCTGTCGAGTTTTATAAAGCCGTCCTGTATACGCCGTATGTATGACGTCATCAGCGATCAGTCGAAGTCGACGCGACTTTTATTACTTGGTAGTCGACTTGTAAAAATAGCAAGTCGTTCAAACCCTATGAGAAACGTCTCCTGGTTTCACCAACGTCCCTTTAGAACAGAGGTCTGCAGCAGACAGCTATCAGGCTCAGCAGCTAAGCTCTACATGTGACCAGAACACAACCCGCCGCCCTGCCTCAAAGGTGTGGGAACACTGTAACCGCAGCCAGAAGCATCAAGGTAATGTTATTTACCTATGTGAGGTTACTTTGGCTTTAAACAGACATATAGTGGCAGCAAAGAGCTCCAACATCTACGTGTTCACCCTCCTGCTGAGTGTGATAACTAAGCTAACACAGCTAGCAGTTAGCAGCAGCTGATCAGCTGATGCTGCTCCGTCACCAAATCGCTCAGAAAGACTTCAAACTGCGATGGAGATTTACTTTATGGAAGCGACATGTTCACTGGAGAAATTCGTATTTCATGTTTAGTTTTTGTTGTTTCAGCCTGAGATGAATCTGTCACAGATCAACACTGGACCAGTGTTGTGACTCGGTCACAGAGTAGAGTAACACCGACCTGTAAACACAGTTAAACTGGAAAAAATCCAGTCTCTGTTTGTTTCCCTCCCCACCACCGTGGTTATTATTTACATCCATAATAATCCTAATAATAATAATAAAATAGCTTCTTAAACTGCTGGGTACCACAAATAAACATGTTTACTATAACAAACGTTTGACTACGAGAGCAGGACTAGAAGAAGAAACATGCGAGAGTTCAGGGTCAAGATGAGAAAAACCAAAAGCCAAACTCACAGGTGGCATCGGTCTCCTTTGATGCCTTTAGTGGTGCAGAAGCACTTTCCATTGTTGGGGTTACACATGCTGGCGTGGCCGTTACACTTACAGGCTGATCAAAACACACAGAGACAACAACGTTTAGAAATCACCTGTAAGTCAGAAGTACCACAATAACTGGAAAACAAACAAAAACCTTCACACAAGAGGAAACGATGAACCCGCTCACTGGTCAACAGGGCTCCTTTTCAAGGAGCTAGAAAACAACTGACCATCAAATCCAGGGACACTGATGCTTTTTGTTTACGAAGGCAAATGTCTGAGATCCTTTGAAGTCTCTCTTTAATAAAACCAATCACTATCAAAATGTTTCTAAACAGTGAAGTTCCTGTGGCCTACGGGGACTTTTCACTTGGAGAGTTTAGCCGTCGTCTTCTGATGTTTGGACGCCTCCTACGTTGGAGGATCTCACAGGTCACAAGTCTACAGAAGCTCTGGGCTCCACCTTTTCCTATTCCGCCTACTTTTGCCTATGTAACGTAAATATGATACTTCTGTAATTGGATTTTGAAGGAATTGAAATAAAATTCCTTCATTTGTTGTCTGACTGCTACCAACACCTGAGATGTAGCCAGGAATCAGAAAAGCAGCAGACGTAAAAACAACCATTAAATACAAATGATCTGAACACAGTCTGAGCTGAAATCCCAGATACTCACGCTGGCAGCTGCCCCCGTTGGTTGGATCTCCATAGAAACCAGAGATGCAGCTCTCACAGTGCCGGCCGGTTGTCAGGTCCTCACACTTCTCACACACACTCTCGTTGACACACTGACTGTGACCATTACACTGACAAGCTGCCAAAGAGTAAACAAAGCACACACTGCATGAACATCACACACAAACACCCTGAGGGCAAAGAAATTAATAATCAACAGCCGCAGGGTCGAACACGCACAGATCTGTAGGTTCATTTATAAACAGGAAACGGTGTCCGCTCTGTTAGCATCTCTAACGGGACAAGTGGCCTTAAACATTCTGTCAGTTTATCAGAAACCACCTCACAGGACTCAGCAGCTCATGTGCCACACTTCAGAACTCTGGTGTGAATCACAAAAAACAACTAAGATTCCAAAACAGTGAGTCACTCTTGGTTTTTTAGCTGTAGGAGAAAATAAGCTGTTTGTGCACATCAGTGTGTGAACACACAACACTACACTGCCTTCAGAATTAAAACATCCTTCTGTTACGGACTGCAGCTCATGTTGACTCCGAGCCAACCAGACGACTAAACACGCTCTTCTTAAAACAGATTTGGGTTTTATTTTCCAGAGCAGCTTAGTGAAACAGCAGGGTGTGTCTTACCGGGGCAGTGAATAAAGGACCAGTTATATTTGGCTTCACTGGGACACATGCTGGAGTTGAGAGCAGGCTGGGGACTAGCAGGAAGACCAGGCAGGGTGGACGGGGCCGGGACCGAGGTCTGGAAGGGTCCCCGGTAGGAGCCCTCGATGCACTGGCCCCTGCCCGTGTTACTGGGGTCCGTGCACCAGCCGCAGCCTGGCTGGTCCAAGCACTGTCCACATGTTCTGTAGCCAGAACAGTTTTCAGCTGCAGCAGAACACAACACACACACATCAGTATTTATCCACATCACTCAGAGCAGGAACAAGAAGTAGTCCTCATTTAGGAGTGACAAAAAGCAAAGACAGAAGAAATCCGTCAGGGGGCAAAGGGCGTGAGGTGAATCTGCTCTGAGGATGAACATTTACTGATCAGACAAAACAAAAACAAGACGCCTCACGTGGACAAGTGCTCATGGTGTACCACTCCATACACTGTCCGAAGGGGAAGGAGGCCACGTAGGCGTTGGAGTCGACGCACTGCTTCATGTTGCTGCACCACATGCACTCGGAGCTGCTGCTGGTGCACTCGCTGCAGGTGGTCCGCATGGCACACGGGGTCCGGCACTGCTTGGCACTGTGGTTTGCTGACACAAGTAAAATGAACGAAACAATATAAGGATTTGTTTGGAGGAACACGGAGCCTGGTTAGCATGTTGGTGATTCAGGTAGCTGCTCACCAGGCCGCTCGCACAAGCTGCCGTTCACCGGGTTGATGCAGGTCTGTGCCTTCAGTCCGCTGAACGCCGGCTCGGCCAGGTAGCCACAAAACCCAGCATCGCTGGGCTCGCCTGGCAGCCACTGCAGAGTGGTGTTAGTGAAGGGAGACATGTCCTCCCAGCACCAGTACGACACGTTGATTTTCCTGAGCCCCACCCAGGGAGTCACTGAGGTCTTGTACTGATAAATACCGTGATGTTTGGAAATCAGAAGACAGATAAAGAAGTAAAACATAGAAAGAGTAAATGAAGTAACACTGCTCGTCATGATCTTAGAATACAAAATCTGAGTGACGTCTGTACAGAGCGCTGCTGTCCTGGAAAAACATCCCGGGATGGAACACGGATTTACCTCTGCACGAGCTACTGTGTAGAAAACAGATGGCAGTAAAACACGACTGCTCTGGAATGTAGAATCATTTTAATATTTCTGTCCTTTTACCATAAATAGGCCATGTTTAATGTGGATCACCTTTAAAAGTGGTCTAAAAAGACTGATTAAGACTCCAGTGTCCCCATCACACCTACCCATAACCTCTTATTATTATTCACAGGGAAGATTAGGGTTTAACAGGAGCTTCTGTAGATTGTTTTGAGTACCCCCCCCCATTAGATATACATTAGGAGGTAAATCACAACCTATTTCTTAAAAGCCCCTTAGAGGGCAGCATGAGGTTTGAGTTAGCTGTGATGAAAGTAGGGATGCTCCAAGACCAGAACTTTGTTCAAACCGGGTACGAGTACTGATCTGAGTACCAGTAAAGTAGGGCTGGGGGATATGTCGAGTATATTCGATGTATCGCCACGTGGGATGTGTAAAATGTCTATATCGTCAACACTCGAGTATAAACTGTGTCGGCAAATTGAAGCCGTCTGCTTGTAATTCACTGTAAGTTTCGTTTCTCCCACACGCTGTGAATGCATCACTACTCGCCCCTCCCAACCTGAAAACTGTACCTGCTGCAGCGACGAGCGCGCGGGTCTTAGGATTTCCTCAATGAGGAAAAAGACGGAAATTAGACGGAATCGCGGGAATTACCAAACAAAACTGAGTTCAGTAAAAGGGAATAAACTATTTTCTGAGTTATTGTGTCCGCTGCAGCCACCACACCTCTTGTCATCTGGTGACGCAGCGGCTCAGCTGAGCTCCCCTCAGAGAAACCCGAAGACATAACCAGACCGCTTCGGAGAAAAATCTCACTGAAACTTGAATTTTCTCTAAGTTTAGTTCAAAGCTCAGGATGGAGCAATACTTAAAAGACTTTTATGAATCTGGAGAACAACTTTTCTCTAAGTTTAGTCAGCAGACGATGAGCTGCAGCGTTAGAATCCCTGTAATGAGCTGATGGTCAGAACGCCGTGTGTCTCTGCTCTGTGATGGATGGAGAAGTCTAAATGAACAGAGGTCTGTTTAACAGGCAGCTGTCTCAAGTTTTATCTTTAGGCAGCTTTTAGGTTTCTTTATGAGACATTTTTATGCTGAGTTTAATTCTAAAGAAATTTATTTTACAAAAATTATTTTTAAAAAGTGAGATACACTAGATTATTTAGTTTAAAAATATATAATAAATACTTTTAATACCTTAAACACCCAATGATCAGCTGAACCACAGAACTTTGTTTTATTTAAGTTAAATAACGGTCACTAGATTTAGAATCCTGTGGCTTTGATTTGTTGAATTATTTGTCATAAACTTTATAATTACTCACTTTTTAGGTTCATAACTGTGGTTAGAACAAAAATGTGGAGTTTAGAAAAATTAAAACTGATTTTGGAGGAAAAGGGGAAAAAAGAAATTTCAGTAAAAAATGAAAAAAAATTAATTTGGGAGGAAAGTCAAGTAAGAACCAGAGCAGAGACTTGTTTAACAGTGTTGTCATGATGAAACCTTCTCTATAACTGATGGTTAAATACGTGACCTTTAATGCACTAGAGCTCAAAATAACATTTCTTTTAGGAGGTTATTTAAAATATCGTGATATATATATTGTGTCGCGATATCACCAAAAAATATCAAAATATTAGATTTTCCTCATATCGTGCAGCCCTACAGTAAATGCTAGTGAACTAAGCAGCTAAAAACTAAGTCAAACACTAATTTGGCTTTTTAAACATATTTTTAACTCCCGCACTGTCCTTGTTTTTGGGCCTGTGGAGTTTTCTAGTTATTTGGGGTCAATTTGACCCTCTAAGACAGTGTAAGGGTTAAACAAACAATAACTCTGATCATCATCAGCAGGTCATGTGACCACAAGACCACAAGATCAGACAGCTGGTTGATTCACTATAAGATAAAAAGTCACATTCAGCTGTTTATTCATCCAGTCTGTACTGTTAACAGAGTCCTAAAGGTCAGAGGTCAAACTAGAAGTTAGATCAACTGTCTCTGAGTTCTAAAATCTTCTCTAAAGGACTGACCGGGACTGGATGAAACAATTAAGTCAAACAGACTGAAAACATCTCCAGATGTGGAAAAACTACAGAAATAAAATATAAAACCTTCAGCTAGCTGAGTGCTAGTGTGAGAAAATGACTTTTAGATTAATAAATACACTAATGACCTGCCGTAGAGGTTTCTAAATGTGTTTGATTATATGATAGAACAGCTTTCCATGCCTACAGCGAAGAACCCAACATTTTCTGCCAGTGAAAACGTTGGCGGCTAAACTAAACATGCTAACGTTTTGGGAATCAATCAGGCATTAAGAACTGTTTACTGGTTCTTCACCAAACCAAACACTGGGACTGTACATTCAGACAGCGTGTGTAAACTACTGCTAAATAACAACTATCACTACTACGACTAATACTACTACGACTAATACTACTACGACTAATACTACTACTTGTTGTAAGTTGACTTGATTTGCTGCAGCGTTAATCTGATAATTATTTTCATCCTTACCATCACATTCATGATCTGCAGCTCCTTCAGGACAAAGTCCACCTTCTTCTGTGTGGTGAGGGAGGCCATCACAGCATTGTGGTTCCTGCAGGCCAGCTTGGCGTTGTCATACGGCTCGTTTGTCGTGTTGAACTTCAGACACGAGTTACCCACCAGGTGCCAGGTTTCACCACACACGTTTTCTGTTCCAGAGAGAACAGCTGTTGGTACTGCAGGAACTAAAGGAAGCATTCAGACTGACAGAACCACTAGGAAAACTATATGTTTTTCACAATATATGATACGAGTCATCCCTGGTAGTGAGCATTAAGTTTGAGCAGCAACAGCAGATCAGCTGGAGATTCAGTCACCTTCAAACCCTGAATATATGTAAGGATGAGAATGACTGCCCTCCACTTTCAAATAATATTTTTAAATGCTAATCTAGGCATCAGTAGTTTCTGCTTTTCTCCCACTGGTTGTTCAGTTTTCTGCTGTGCCTTTAGGATGAGAAGTTAAAGTAACCAGCTCTGAGGAGGATGCTATTTAAACTGAGTACCACCCCTACCTGGCAGTGAGATGCACTCCTGGTTGCGAATGTCCCACTGGCAGTTCTGGTCCACAGCGCAGCTCTTGCAGCTGGTTTTCTTGTTGCACACAAACGATGGGTTGTCTTTGGGACAGACGTCAAACTCCGCTATGGCTCCCTGAGAAAAGAGAAAAACACTAACTCAGTACGCCGCTCGTTCAAAACAAAATAAATCATGTCCTTTATGAGCATACACGCTCAGTGACACAGCTGCAAACTGGCCCTCATTATTAAATGTTCAGATAAAGACACATGAGCCGGGGCTGTGCAGCTGACAGCATCCTAATGAGGACTGATTTGATCACAGATGAACTGAGTGCTGCAGAGAGACGGCGCTTCATCAGCTCGAGATATAATCATTCATCATGTTTGACACATCTCAACCTATATGGAGCAGAAACACTTTCATTATAACAACACTTGTATTTACTAGGTGAAACGATACAAACTGATCATGTTAACGGAGCTACACCTGAAGAGGAGGAAGGACTGTCTGTACAGCTGCACACAGTACACTAATATATGTACACAGTACACTAATATATGTACACAGTACACTAATATATGTACACAGTACACTAATATATGTACACAATACGCTAATATATGTACACAATACACTAATATATGTACACAATACACTAATATATGTACACAATACACTAATATATGTACTCAATACACTAATATATGTACACAATACACTAATATATGTACACAATACACTAATATATCTACACCGTACACTAATATATGTACACAATACACTATGTACACTAATATATGTACACAATACACTAATATATGTACACAGTACACTAATATATGTACACAATACACTAATATATGTACACAATGCACTATGTACACTAATATATGTACACAATACACTAATATATGTACACAATACACTATGTACACTAATATATGTACACAGTACACTAATATATGTACTCAATACACTAATATATGTACACAATACACTATGTACACTAATATATGTACACAGTACACTAATATATGTACTCAATACACTAATATAGGTACACAATACACTAATATATGTACACAATACACTATGTACACTAATATATGTACACAATACACTAATATATGTACTCAATACACTAATATATGTACACAATACACTATGTACACTAATATATGTACATAATACACTAATATATGTACACTAATATATGTACAGAGTACACTAATATATGTACTCAATACACTAATATATGTACACAATACACTATGCACACTAATATATGTACACAATACACTAATATATGTACACTAATATATGTACAGAGTACACTAATATATGTACACAATACACTAATATATGTACACAATACACTAATATATGTACACAATACACTAATATATGTACACAGTACACTAATATATGTACACAGTACACTAATATATGTACGCAATACACTAATATATGTACTCAATACACTAATATATGTACTCAATACACTAATATATGTACACAATACACTATGTACACTAATATATGTACACAATACACTAATATATGTACACAATACACTATGTACACTAATATATGTACTCAATACACTAATATATGTACACAATACACTAATATATGTACTCAATACACTAATATATGTACACAATACACTATGTACACTAATATATGTACACAATACACTAATATATGTACACTAATATATGTACAGAGTACACTAATAGATGTACTCAATACACTAATATATGTACACAATACACTATGTACACTAATATATGTACACAATACACTAATATATGTACACTAATATATGTACAGAGTACACTAATAGATGTACACAATACACTATGTACACTAATATATGTACACAGTACACTAATATATGTACTCAATACACTAATATATGTACACAATACACTAATATATGTACACAATACACTAATATATGTACACAATACACTATGTACACTAATATATGTACACAATACACTAATATATGTACACTAATATATGTACAGAGTACACTAATATATGTACACAATACACTAATATATGTACACAATACACTATGTACACTAATATATGTACACAATACACTAATATATGTACACAATACACTAATATATGTACACAATACACTATGTACACTAATATATGTACTCAATACACTAATATATGTACTCAATACACTAATATATGTACACTAATATATGTACACAATACACTAATATATGTACACTAATATATGTACACAATACACTAATATATGTACACTGATATATGTACACTAATATATGTACAGAGTACACTAATATATGTACACTAATATATGTACACTAATATATGTACACTAATATATGTACAGAGTACACTAATATATGTACACAATACGCTAATATATGTACACAATACGCTAATATATGTACACAGTACGCTAATATATGTACACAGTACATTCATATATGTACACAGAACGCTAATATATGTACACAGTACGCTAATATATGTACACAGTACGCTAATATATGTACACAGTACGCTAATATATGTACACAGTACATTCATATATGTACACAGTACACTAATATATGTACACAGTACGCTAATATATGTACACAGTACGCTAATATATGTACACAGTACATTCATATATGTACACAGTACACTAATAAATATACACAGTACACTAATATATGTACACAGTACACTAATATATGTACACAGTACACTAATATATGTACACTAATATATGTACACAGTACACTAATATATGTACACTAATATATGTACACAGTACACTAATATATGTACACAGTACACTAATATATGTACACTAATATATGTACACAGTACACTAATATATGTACACAGTACACTAATATATGTACACAGTACACTAATATATGTACACAGTACACTAATATATGTACACAGTACACTAATATATGTACACAGTACACTAATATATGTACACTAATATATGTACACAGTACACTAATATATGTACACTAATATATGTACACTAATATATGTACACAGTACACTAATATATGTACACTAATATATGTAAACAGTACACCAATATATGTACACAGTACACTAATATATGTACACTAATATATGTACACAGTACACTAATATATATACACAGTACACTAATATATGTACACTAACATATGTACACTAATATATGTACACAGTACACTAATATATGTACACAGTACACTAATATATGTACACAGTACACTAATATATGTACACAGTACACTAATATGTGTACACAGTACACTAATATATGTACACTAATATATGTACACAGTACACTAATATATGTACACAGTACACTAATATATGTACACAGTACGCTAATATATGTACACAGTACACTAATATATGTACACAGTACACTCATATATGTACACAGTACACTCATATATGTACACAGTACACTAATAAATATACACAGTACACTAATATATGTACACAGTACACTCATATATGTACACAGTACGCTAATAAATGTACACAGTACATTCATATATGTACACAGTACACTCATATATGTACAGAGTACACTCATATATGTACACAGTACACTAATATATGTACACAGTACACCAATATATGTACACAGTACACTCATATATGTGCACAGTACACTAATATATGTACACAGTACACTAATATATGTACACAGTACACCAATATATGTACACAGTACACTAATATATGTACACTAATATATGTACACAGTACACTAATATATGTAGACAGAACACTAATATATGTACACTAATATATGTACACAGTACACTAATATATGTACACAGTACACTAATATATGTACACAGTACACTAATATATGTACACAGTACACTAATATGTGTACACAGTACACTAATATATGTACACAGTACACTAATATGTGTACACAGTACACTAATATATGTACACAGTACACTAATATGTGTACGCAGTACACTAATATATGTACACTAATATATGTACACAGTACACTAATATGTGTACACAGTACACTAATATATGTACACTAATATATGTACACAGTACACTAATATATGTACACAGTACACTAATATATGTACACTAATATATGTACACAGTACACTAATATATGTACACTATATATGTACACAGTACACTAATATATGTACACTAATATATGTACACAGTACACTAATATATGTACACAGTACACTAATATATGTACACAGTACACTAATATATGTACACAGTACACTAATATATGTACACAGTACGCTAATATATGTACACAGTACACTAATATATGTACACTAATATATATACACAGTACACTAATATATGTACACTAATATATGTACACAGTACACTAATATATGTACACAGTACACTAATATATGTACACAGTACACTCATATATGTACACAGTACACTAATATATGTACACAAAACACTCATATATGTACACAGTACACTCATATATGTACACAGTACACTAATAAATATACACAGTACACTAATATATGTACACAATACACTATGTACACTAAATATGTACACAATACACTAATATATGTACACAATACACTAATATATGTACACAATACACTAATATATGTACACAATACACTAATATATGTACACAATACACTATGTACACTAATATATGTACACAATACACTATGTGCACTAATATATGTACACAATGCACTAATATATGTACACAATACACTATGTGCACTAATATATGTACACAATGCACTAATATATGTACACAATACACTAATATATGTACACAATGCACTAATATATGTACACAATACACTATGTGCACTAATATATGTACACAATACGCTAATATATGTACACAATACACTATGTGCACTAATATATGTACACAATGCACTAATATATGTACACAATACACTAATATATGTACACAATGCACTAATATATGTACACAATACACTATGTACACTAATATATGTACACAATGCACTAATATATGTACACAATACACTAATATATGTACACAATGCACTAATATATGTACACAATACACTAATATATGTACACAATACACTAATATATGTACACAGTACACTAATATATGTACACAATACACTAATATATCTACACCGTACACTAATATATGTACACAATACACTATGTACACTAATATATGTACACAATACACTAATATATGTACACAGTACACTAATATATGTACACAATACACTAATATATGTACACAATGCACTAGTACACTAATATATGTACACAGTACGCTAATATATGTACACAGTACATTCATATATGTACACAGTACGCTAATATATGTACACAGTACATAACATATATGTACAAGTACACTAATATATGTACACAGTACACTAATATATGTACACAGTACACTAATATGTGTACACTAATATATGTACACAGTACACTAATATATGTACACAGTACGCTAATATATGTACACAGTACATTCATATATGTACACAGAACGCTAATATATGT
The DNA here is from genome assembly GCA_006937965.1 of Callopanchax toddi. NCBI lineage: Eukaryota > Metazoa > Chordata > Actinopteri > Cyprinodontiformes > Nothobranchiidae > Callopanchax > Callopanchax toddi. Next base: position 1,627,851 of record SSNR01000123.1, on the reverse strand, counting down.
ACACAGAACGCTAATATATGTACACAGTACACTAATATATGTACACAGTACACTAATATGTGTACACAGTACACTAATATATGTACACAGTACACTAATATGTGTACACAGTACACTAATATATGTACACTAATATATGTACACAATACACTAATATATGTACACAATACACTAATATATGTACACAATACACTATGTACACTAATATATGTACACAATACACTAATATATGTACACAGTACACTAATATATGTACACTAATATATGTACACAGTACACTAATATATGTACACAGTACGCTAATATATGTACACAGTACATACATATATGTACACAGTACACTAATATATGTACACAGTACACTAATATATGTACACAGTACACTAATATATGTACACTAATATATGTACACAGTACACTAATATATGTACACTAATATATGTACACAGTACACTAATATATGTACACAGTACGCTAATATATGTACACAGTACATACATATATGTACACAGTACACTAATATGTGTACACAGTACACTAATATATGTACACAGTACACTAATATGTGTACACAGTAAACTAATATATGTACACAGTACACTAATATATGTACACAGTACACTAATATATGTACACTAATATATGTACACAGTACACTAATATATGTACACAGTACACTAATATATGTACACTAATATATGTACACAGTACACTAATATATGTACACATTACACTAATATACGTACACAGTACATTCATATATGTACACAGTACACTAATATATGTACACAGTACACTAATATATGTACACTAATATATGTACACAGTACACTAATATATGTACACAGTACACTAATATATGTACACAGTACACTAATATATGTACACTAATATATGTACACTAATATATGTACACAGTACACTAATATATGTACACAATACGCTAATATATGTACACAGTACGCTAATATATGTACACAGTACATTCATATATGTACACAGTACACTAATATATGTACACAATACACTAATATATGTACACAGTACACTAATATATGTACACTAATATATGTACACAGTACACTAAAATATGTACACAGTACACTAATATATGTACACTAATATATGTACACAGTACACTCATATATGTACACAGTACACTAATATATGTACACAGTACACTAATATATGTACACAGTACACTCATATATGTACACAGTACACTAATAAATATACACAGTACATTCATATATGTACACAGTACACTAATATATGTACACAGTACACTAATATATGTACACAGTACGCTAATATATGTACACAGTACATTCATATATGTACACAGTACGCTAATATATGTACACAGTACATAACATATATGTACACAGTACACTAATATATGTACACAGTACGCTAATATATGTACACAGTACGCTAATATATGTACACAGTACATTCATATATGTACACAGTACACTAATATATGTACACAGTACGCTAATATATGTACACAGTACACTAATATATGTACACAGTACACTAATATATGTACACTAATATATGTACACAGTACATTCATATATGTACACAGTACGCTAATATATGTACACAGTACATAACATATATTTACACAGTACACTAATATATGTACACACTACACTAATATATGTAACAGTACACTAATATATGTACACAGTACACTAATATATGTACACAGTACAATAATACATGTACACTAATATATGTACACAGTACACTAATATATGTACACAATACGCTAATATATGTACACAGTACGCTAATATATGTACACAGTACATTCATATATGTACACAGTACACTAATATATGTACACAATACATGTACACAGTACACTAATATATGTACACAGTACACTAATATATGTACACTAATATATGTACACAGTACATAACATATATGTACACAGTACACTAATATATGTACACAGTACACTAATATATGTACACAGTACACTAATATATGTACACTAATATATGTACACAGTACACTAATATATGTACACAATACACTATGTGCACTAATATATGTACACAGTACACTAATATATCTACACTAATATATGTACACAGTACACTAATATATGTACACTAATATATGTACACAGTACACTAATATATGTACACTAATATATGTACACAGTACACTAATATATGTACACAGTACACTAATATATGTACACTAATATATGTACACAGTACACTAATATATGTACACAGTACACTAATATATGTGCACAGTACACTAATATATGTACACAGTACACTAATATATGTACACAGTACACTAATATATGTACACAGTACACTAATATATGTACACAGTACACTAATATATCTACACTAATATATGTACACAATACACTAATATATGTACACAATACACTATGTACACTAATATATCTACACAATACACTAATATATGTACACAATACACTAAGAAAAGTACACTAATATATGTACACAGTACACTAATATATGTACACAGTACACTAATATATGTACACAGTACACTAATATATGTACACAGTACACTAATATATGTACACAGTACACTAATATGTGTACACTAATATATGTACACAGTACACTAATATATATACACAGTACACTAATATATGTACACAGTACACTAATATATGTACACAGTACACTAATATATGTACACAGTACACTAATATATGTACACAGTACACTAATATATGTACACTAATATATGTACACAGTACACTAATATATGTACACAGTACACTAATATGTGTACACTAATATATGTACACAGTACACTAATATATGTACACAGTACACTAATATATGTACACAGTACACTAATATATGTACACAGTACACTAATATATGTACACTAATATATGTACACAGTACACTAATATATGTACACTAATATATGTACACAGTACACTAATATATGTACACAGTACACTAATATATGTACACTAATATATGTACACAGTACACTAATATATGTACACAGTACACTAATATATGTACACTAATATATGTACACAGTACACTAATATATGTACACTAATATATGTACACAGTACACTAATATATGTACACAGTACACTAATATATGTACACTAATATATGTACACAGTACACTAATATATGTACACAGTACACTAATATGTGTACACTAATATATGTACACAGTACACTAATATATGTACACAATACGCTAATATATGTACACAGTACGCTAATATATGTACACAGTACACTCATATATGTACACAGAACGCTAATATATGTACACAGTACACTAATATATGTACACTAATATATGTACACAGTACACTAATATATGTACACAGTACACTAATATATGTACACAGTACACTAACATATATGTACACAGTACACTAATATATGTACACAGTACACTAATATATGTACACTAATATATGTACACAGTACACTAATATATGTACACTAATATATATACACAGTACACTCATATATGTACACAGTACACTAATAAATATACACAATACACTAATATATGTACACAATACACTAATATATGTACACAGTACGCTAATATATGTACACAGTACATAACATATATGTACACAGTACACTAATATATGTACACAGTACACTAATATATGTACACAGTACACTAATATATGTACACTAATATATGTACACAGTACACTAATATATGTACACAGTACACTAATATATGTACACAGTACACTAATATATGTACACTAATATATGTACACAGTACACTAATATATGTACACTAATATATGTACACAGTACACTAATATATGTACACAGTACACTAATATATGTACACAGTACACTAATATATGTAAACAGTACACTAATATATGTACACTAATATATGTACACAGTACACTAATATATGTACACTAATATATGTACACAGTACACTAATATATGTACACAGTACACTAATATATGTACACAGTACACTAATATGTGTACACAGTACACTAATATATCTACACTAATATATGTACACAGTACACTAATATATGTACACTAATATATGTACACAGTACACTAATATATGTACACAGTACACTAATATATGTACACAGTACACTAATATATGTACACAGTACACTAATATATGTACACTAATATATGTACACAGTACACTAATATATGTACACAGTACACTAATATATGTACACTAATATATGTACACAGTACACTAATATATGTACACAGTACACTAATATATGTACACAGTACACTAATATATGTACACAGTACACTAATATATGTACACTAATATATGTACACAGTACACTAATATATGTACACTAATATATGTACACAGTACACTAATATATGTACACAGTACACTAATATATATACACAGTACACTAATATATGTACACAGTACACTAATATATGTACACAGTACACTAATATATGTACACTAATATATGTACACAGTACACTAATATATGTACACTAATATATGTACACAGTACACTAATATATGTACACAGTACACTAATATATGTACACAGTACACTAATATATGTACACAGTACACAAATATATGTACACTAATATATGTACACAGTACACTAATATATGTACACAGTACACTAATATATGTACACAGTACACTAATATATGTACACAGTACACTAATATATGTACACAGTACACTAATATATGTACACTAATATATGTACACAGTACACTAATATATGTACACTAATATATGTACACAGTACACTAATATATGTACACTAATATATGTACAAAGTACACTAATATATGTACACAGTACACTAATACAGTACACTAATATATGTACACAGTACACTAATATATGTACACAGTACACTAATATATGTACACAGTACACTAATATATGTACACAGTACACTAATATATGTACACTAATATATGTACACAGTACACTAATATATGTACACTAATATATGTACACAGTACACTAATATATGTACACAGTACACTAATATGTGTACACTAGTACACTAATATATGTACACAGTACACTAATATGTGTACACAGTACACTAATATATGTACACTAATATATGTACACAGTACACTAATATATATACACAGTACACTAATATATGTAAACAGTACACTAATATATGTACACAGTACACTAATATATGTACACAGTACACTAATATATGTACACTAATATATGTACACAGTACACTAATATATGTACACAGTACACTAATATATGTACACAGTACACTAATATATGTACACAGTACACTAATATATCTACACTAATATATGTACACAGTACAATAATATATGTACACTAATATATGTACACAATACACTAATATATGTACACTAATATATGTACACAGTACACTAATATATGTACACAGTACACTAATATATGTACACAGTACACTAATATATGTACACAGTACACTAATATATGTACACAGTACACTAATATATGTACACTAATATATGTACACAGTACACTAATATATGTACACTAATATATGTACACAGAACACTAATATATGTACACAGAACGCTAATATATGTACACAGAACACTAATATATGTACACAGTACACTAATATATGTACACAGTACACTAATATGTGTACACAGTACACTAATATATGTACACAGTACACTAATATGTGTACACAGTACACTAATATATGTACACTAATATATGTACACAGAACACTAATATATGTACACAGAACGCTAATATATGTACACAGAACACTAATATATGTACACAGTACACTAATATATGTACACAGTACACTAATATCTGTACACAGTACACTAATATATGTACACTAATATATGTACACAGTACACTAATATATGTACACAGTACACTAATATATGTACACTAATATATGTACACAGTACACTAATATATGTACACAGTACACTAATATATGTACACAGTACACTAATATATGTACACAGTACACTAATATATGTACACAGTACACTAATATATGTACACTAATATATGTACACAGTACACTAATATATGTACACTAATATATGTACACAGTACACTAATATATGTACACAGTACACTAATATATGTACACAGTACGCTAATATATGTACACAGTACACTCATATATGTACACAGTAAACTAATATATGTACACAGTACACTAATATATGTACACAGTACACTAATATATGTACACTAATATATGTACACAGTACACTAATATATGTACACAATACCCTAATATATGTACACAAGACGCTAATATATGTACACAGTACGCTAATATATGTACACAGTACACTAATATATGTACACAGTACACTCATATATGTACACAGTACACTAATATATGTACACAGTACACTAATATATGTACACAGTACACCAATATATGTACACAATATATGTACACAGTACACTAATATATGTACACAGTAAACTAATATATGTACACTAATATATGTACACAGTACACTAATATATGTACACAGTACACTAATATATGTACACAGTACACTAATATATGTACACAGTACATAACATATATGTACACAGTACACTAATATATGTACACTAATATATGTACACAGTACACTAATATATGTACACAGTACACTAATATATGTACACTAATATATGTACACAGTACACTAATATATGTACACAGTACGCTAATATATGTACACAGTACGATAATATATGCAACAGTACACTAATATATGTACACAGTACACTAATATATGTACACTAATATATGTACACAGTACACTAATATATGTACACAGTACACTAATATGTGTACACAGTACGCTAATATATGTACACAGTACGCTAATATATGTACACAGTACATTCATATATGTACACAGAACGCTAATATATGTACACAGAACGCTAATATATGTACACAGAACGCTAATATATGTACACAGTACGCTCATATATGTACACAGTACGCTAATATATGTACACAGTACGCTAATATATGTACACAGTACGCTAATATATGTACACAGTACATTCATATATGTACACAGTACGCTAATATATGTACACAGTACACTCATATATGTACACAGTACACTCATATATGTACACAGTACACTCATATATGTACACAGTACACTAATAAATATATGTACACAGTACACTAATATATGTACACAATACACTAATATATGTACACAATACGCTAATATATGTACACAGTACACTAATAAATATACACAGTACACTAATATATGTACACAGTACACTCATATATGTACACAGTACACTCATATATGTACACAGTACACTAATAAATATACACAGTACACTAATATATGTACACAGTACACTAATATATGTACACAGTACACTAATATATGTACACAGTACACTCATATATGTACATTAATATATGTACACAGTACACTAATATATGTACACAGTACACTAATATATGTACACAGTACACTAATATATGTACACAGTACACTAATATATGTACACAGTACACTAATATATGTACACTAATATATGTACACAGTACACTAATATATGTACACTAATATATGTACACAGTACACTAATATATGTACACAGTACGCTAATATATGTACACAGTACATTCATATATGTACACAGAACGCTAATATATGTACACAGTACGCTAATATATGTACACTAATATATGTACACAGTACACTAATATATGTACAATAGTACACTAATATATGTACAAGTACACTAATATATGTACACAGTACACTAATATATGTACACAGTACACTAATATATGTACACTAATATATGTACACAGTACACTAATATATGTACACTAATATATGTACACAGTACACTAATATATGTACACAGTACACTAATATATGTACACAGTACACTAATATATGTACACAGTACACTAATATATGTACACAGTACACTAATATATGTACACTAATATATGTACACAGTACACTAATATATGTACACTAATATATGTACACAGTACACTAATATATGTACACAGTACACTAATATATGTACACTAATATATGTACACAGTACACTAATATATGTACACAGTACACTAATAAGTGTACACTAATATATGTACACAGTACACTAATATATGTACACAATACGCTAATATATGTACACAATATGCTAATATATGTACACAAATATATGTACACTAATATATGTACAGAGTACACTAATATATGTACACCATACGCTAATATATGTACACTAATATACGTACGCTAATATATGTACACTAATATATGTACACTAATATATGTACACTAATATATGTACAGAGTACACTAATATATGTACACAATACGCTAATATATGTACACAATACGCTAATATATGTACACAGTACGCTAATATATGTACACAGTACATAACATATATGTACACAGTACACTAATATATGTACACAGTACGCTAATATATGTACACAGTACGCTAATATATGTACACAGTACATTCATATATGTACACAGTACACTAATATATGTACACAATACGCTAATATATGTACACAGTACACTAATATATGTACATAATATATGTACACAGTACACTAATATATGTACACAATACGCTAATATATGTACACAGTACGCTAATATATGTACACAGTACATTCATATATGTACACAGTACACTAATATATGTACACAGTACGCTAATATATGTACACAGTACGCTAATATATGTACACAGTACATTCATATATGTACACAGTACACTAATATATGTACACAGTACGCTAATATATGTACACAGTACGCTAATATATGTACACAGTACACTCATATATGTACACAGTACGCTAATATATGTACACAGTACACTAATATATGTACACAGTACACTAATATATGTACACAGTACACTAATATATGTACACAGTACACTAATATATGTACACTAATATATGTACACAGTACACTAATATATGTACACAGTACACTAATATATGTACACAGTACACTAATATATGTACACTAATATATGTACACAGTACACTAATATATGTACACAGTACACTAATATATGTACACAGTACACTAATATATGTACACTAATATATGTACACAGTACACTAATATATGTACACAGTACACTAATATATGTACACTAATATATGTACACAGTACACTAATATATGTACACAGTACACTAATATATGTACACAGTACACTAATATATGTACACTAATATATGTACACAGTACACTAATATATGTACACAGTACACTAATATATGTACACAGTACACTAATATATGTACACTAATATATGTACACAGTACACTAATATATGTACACTAATATATGTACACAGTACACTAATATATGTACACAGTACACTAATATATGTACACAGTACGCTAATATATGTACACAGTACATTCATATATGTACACTAATATATGTACACAGTACACTAATATATGTACACTAATATATGTACACAGTACACTAATATATGTACACAGTACACTAATATGTGTACACTAATATATGTACACAGTACACTAATATATGTACACAGTACACTAATATATGTACACTGTACACTAATATATGTACACTGTACACTAATATATGTACACTAATATATGTACACAGTACACTAATATATTTACACAATGCACAATCTGGGATTTCCTGCTCAAAGTTTCCCGTTTGTTTAGGCTCAGTGCTGATAAAATACAACAGGTTTATCAAACTGTGAGACGTAATAAAACAAGCGTGTAATAAATGGCCAGGTTTATCTGAGCTGACTGGGCTGATGACAAAAACAAACATCTAAAGTGTTCTGTCATTTATCTCAAGTTAACAAACATTACTGGTATTAATGATTTGTTGGTTTTTTTGATGATGTGGACACTTTATGAGCACAAACAAATTAAGACGTACTTAGGTTAGGAAAAAAATTAGGCCTGAAAGGATTCATCTAATTATTCAGATGATTCGTTTAATAAATCCTGGAGGCAAAAGGAATAGAATCCAGGCTTCGTTCAGACGTGGCTGCACTCTGTTCACTGGGATTTTAAAATAACTCAGAGCTCTTCAGCTATCATTCCAAGCCCTGGTGTCATTTGTAACTTCAGTTTTACCACATTAAAAATATCACAAAGACAGGATTTCACTGATCATTTATTGGTATTTATTTAACCAAGGAAGACCCTTGAGATTAAACATGTCATTTACCAGAGTCCTGGCTGAGACAGGCAGCACGACACAAAACCACAACATCTTGACGATCAGTAAAACAAACTAATACGAATCAGATTTGTTCAGCAGAAACCGCAGATCAGAACATTTACATCCTGAAATGTTTACAGTCTGTTTAGATTCACCCAGTGAGACTGCGCCCTTCAGATTCAGAGGACAGAAAATCTGAAGGTTTTTATTTCCAAACTCGTTACGAGCTCTCGGAACATTCAGGAATCAGGACAAGTCGTGTGAACCGAGTAGCCTCTGATAGGTTTTAGAGGACGTAGTTCTATGGTAGGGCTGTTACAAGCCATCATTTTGATAGTTGACTAATCGGATCACGTGTACATTGGACATAAAACGTACAGCTTATCACTCCAGCTGCTCTTCTATAACCATCATGAGCTACAGCTTGAAGTGTGCAACTAAAAATAAAGACGGGATGATGGTTTATTAAACTTTTAATGAAATCTGCAACTTGTAGCAACAACAAATCTTCACCTGTAGCATAAAGTGCAACATTTCTGTAAGTGTTCAAAACTGCTGTTCGCCTCACGGAGCCGACCGCATGAGGCCGACCGCACCAAACGGCCACAGCGAGCCGCTGCAGAGCGCGCGTCAAGGGCAGAAAGGTAGGGAAGGTAGAGTGACCGTTCAGAAGAAAAACTGCTTCAATAAAATAAACAAGTCGACTATTCAATTAGTCGCCAACTATTTTAAAAGTCGATGTAATCGTGACTGACTGACTAATCGTGGCAGCCCTGTTCTGTAGGTAAGTAGATAAATACAGCTGAGGAGGAGGAGGAGGAGGAGGAGGAGGAGGGCTGTGCCGATCTGTTTGAGACTATCGGTTTCCAGTTTTCCCAGTTTCTGTGGTGAGATGTGAGCCTGCCTCCTGTACAGTCAGGGTGACATCTTTTCCACATTCCCCCAATCGATAATATTTATATGTTTAACATCATGTGTCTTACAGGGACAGTGGCAGAGACATAAACAAGCAAACATAAGCTTTGAGCTACTGAGGCACCTCGACATCAGAGTACGAGGAGCTGACAGCAGAGAGCAGCTTTTACAGGTGAAGTTAGGAACAGCTTTTATATCAGAAAACTCAATGAACCAATGGATTAACAGAATAGTTCTTATTATCGTAAAATTCTAATAGTTGCATCCCTGAAAAAACTATGTAAAAATGATGTTCAAGGTTAATTTAGGTTTGGTCATTTGTGCTTGAAATCACCAGTATTCCATCATTATTCCTGCCACCCTGCTCCACACATGAATCTGTCCACTTATTGGTCAGCACCATGTTTTTCCATCTTGATAAATGTAGGAGGAAAATTCTCCTAAAACATAAATCTCCTGCTTTCTGCATCCACCCACTGCAGGGCCAAACGTACACCGTGTACTTTTCTACCGCTGCCTTTAAAGTGAACACCTTGTTATATATGATGCCCCTTGAAGGCCTCAGCAGACTGAGGAGTTTTCGTGTTTAGCTACAGCAGAGTGTTTTTTCTCTTACCGTGACAGCGGTACAGTTGCTTCCCAGAGACACACACTGGCCTGAACACCACTGGCAGCTGTTTGTGTTGGCAGTGCAGCTGTAGCAGTCTGTATACTGGTCACACCTCTCGTTATCAGCATCTGCAATGTTTGCAAAAACATGTCATTACCTTTGTTCTCCAAGAAGGATTCAAAGCAAAAATAGAACTGGAACAAAAAGCTCTTTCAGCTGCGTGAAAGATTTCACACGACACCGTCTCCAGCTGGAGTGTGAGCGCACGTTTAATTGTTTCAGTTTGCTATTAAAAATATAATTACACAATAAGAGTCCATAAAAAATGTTGTTAAAAGCCGAGCAGCTTAGTCACTAAAGGAGTCATCGCTGAGATGCTTCTGAACAGTGTTCACTGAGCTCCACTGGCTACCTTTAGCTGCTGCATCAATGCTACATCATCATTTCTCCGTTTACGTCTCCATCAGAAACACTTCAACAATCTGACTCCGCCCACTCCAGGTTGGTTGTTACGACATTTCCCTGTTACTGCTTTCTACAAGTTTCTAGTTAAGATTTTAACCAAGTCATTCTGTTTTTCATTGACAGAGTCCGATAAACGACCTAAATAAAGTACAGACGCCTTTAAAGGTAAATCATACAACAACATTATAATACCAGTAACATTTTACAATTCTATCATTTTTTCCCTCAAAAAGGTTTGAGTTTTTAAAATGTCCAAAACATGTGCCTGTAATTAACGTAGATTACTCCACATTTTATCCAACGTGATAAGTTTAGGTTGTGATATTTACTTTTGTTTGAGGGGATATAAAAATAAATCAAAATGAATTCTTACAAGAAAACGTTCTCCATTTTTGTTAAATGGTAGCTCTTCTACATATCATTCATTAGACATTCCAATATTTAGTTCCCTTTTTCCATTTAATTGTTTACAGAGGTCAACCTTAACCTCTTCAGAAATTTCTGAGGAGTTTCTTTAGCTTTTATTCTAGCACAGCATCGTTTTGGACCTGCTATGAGCTGCAGCTCAGTGAAAACCTCCTGAAAATCTGGTTTGTCGTGAGGAGACAGATAACCAGCAGAGTCCTCCCAACGCGTCTCAAGAGGTTACAGGACAGTTGTAGTGGGAGGGCAGACAAACCTTCTGTTCTCACTTATTTTATGACAAAGAGAAAATTTTCTGAAGCAGAAAAAACTTTCTGTACAATAAAACAAAGACCAGAAGAACTGGAAATCTTCCCTATGGAATCAAGGGTCCCAAAATAAACCATTTACCGTATTAACCCGAATATAAGACGAGGTTTTTTCATTCAAAATAGTGTGAAAATGATGGGTCATCTTATAATCGGGGTCTAGTTGTTTGAGGTGATTACACGACCTCAACAGCAGAGGGTGCCAGTGTTCTGTAAAGAGCAATCCTGACGCTGACTGGAACAGACTGGATTAAAAGTGCCGTAAGTAGTTATCAATTTTTTATTCTTTTTTTTTTTTTTTACGAATTTATTTTTTTAATTCTTTCCCTCTCAATCATCCTATCACAGGTTTTCTTCGCAGTCGGCTGGTTGAATTATCAGTTAAATCACAGTTGCTTTTATGTTTCCAAATCTTATTAAAACTCTGAATTCACAGCTCAAAGTGAGATGACGAATCAGAGCAATGCAACAGTTCAGTGCCTGAACTAGGAACATTTTTATCAATAGTAAAGTTTTCTACCATCACAAAGTTCACAAGACACATGATCTTTGGCAGTCCAGGTTCAGCAGGCTTCCATTAGCAGCCTGAAACATCCGTTCCGTTGTTTGTGTGACTTACTTGATCTTTTTGTGCAGGAGGCTCGGAGCTGCTGTTGTTCTGGACCGGCATCGTAGCTCTCCCAAGGCTGGCAGATCTCCTGAGTGATGTTCCAGATGCAGTGGATCCCAGGCCAGGCCTGGCTGCAGGAAGCACTGCTTGAAAAGGCAGAGCAGCTGGGCGAGGTGTACATCAGGACGTCACTAAGCAGCAGGCTGTTAAAGCCTCCAAACATGTACATCACACTGAGACACACAAAAAAAAGAAAGTGTTGGACAGACAAAGACAGTATGAGAGACAAGTGGATATTTATCCCACTAATCTAGCAGAGAAGTGATGGTCCTCCTCCCTAGGCTGCCCCCCTTCAGGCGAGTTCACCTGATATCCAGTAATGTGCCTGGTGTGTGTGCAGACGTTACAATCGTGATCCTACCTCTTTTCATTTGGGCCTTTGTTCAGCTGCTGTAAATACTTTGAGCAACATGTGCTAGTGATGACCACCAGGGGTCTATGGGTAATTTACTCATGTCTGATTAACAGATCCATCTCCTGTGGGCACCCTGCTGAGCTAATGGATAAGAATACGGTAGTCATGGAGAGGACTACATAGATTTAGAAATAAAGAGACTAAGGAGTGCCATGAAATGTTTCAGTATGAATCAGGTTTATAGAGGGGAGTTACTTAGAAAGCAAGTCGAATTTCAAAGAGTTCCAGAACTCTAACAAGCTGGTTCTGGAGTTAGACTCTGACAGCAACTGCATCTCCTTTACTTTGAAGTTTAAATAAAATAATTGGTAGTAGAGTGTTGATAAAGGATTTGAAGTCACTGTAGTCGTAGCTTGATATGAGCAAAACGTACAAACTAAAAGAGCTTCAGCACGAGAACCTGACTGGTAAAACAAAGTCCTCCAAAGAGTCAGCCAGAACATTCCTCCTGACTTCTACTGTAACTACAGCGGTTCTATTCAAAACAAATGATTCTGAAAAAGGTGAGACAAACAATTCAATGACTTCATTTTGAATGTTTTATACCTTGTTGTTACGATCCACTTGCTCTCTTTTGTCTGGTTTTCTCCATTTGCTTCAGGGAAATTTTCTGTTTACTTTATAATTTCAACGAGGATACACATTTTAATTGAACTTACTGGAATGTATGATAACATACTGGGATGTATGAGGACTTACTGGGGTGTATGAGGACTTACTGGGGTGTATGAGGACTTACTGGGGTGTATGAGGACTTACTGGGGTGTAGGAGGACTTATTGGGGTGTAGGAGCACTTACTGGGATGTATGTAGACTTACTGGGATGTATGAGGACTTACTGGGGTGTATGAGGACTCATTGGGGTGTATGAGGACTTACTGGGGTGTATGATGACTCATTGGGGTGTATGAGGACTTACTGGGGTGTATGAGGACTCATTGGGGTGTATGAGGACTCATTGGGGTGTATGAGGACTCATTGGGGTGTATGAGGACTCATTGGGGTGTATGAGGACTCATTGGGGTGTATGAGGACTTACTGAGGTGTATAATGTGTAGGATGACCATAAACGGTCACAGTTTTAACATTGAGCGTATACAGTGCATGTAGATATTTATTTCTAAAATATTCCTACTGCATTTATGATTTTCTTTTTGTTACGCCTCTACGTTTGAATCATTATGAATTTAGGCTTTGTCTTTCTGTTAAAGCGAGATTGGTGAAAGAAACGTTGGTAGCACTGCTGTCATGTTCCTGTTCGGTTCCTGAATGTGACCAGTTAAAGGCTTGAACAAACCAGTAACTGCTTCTAAAGGAGCGACTCAAACACAGCTGGGGATACGTGTTAATAGTTGATGTGTTCTCTGCAACAGGATGTATAATTTAATGTGGCTCTCCGTCTCTCGCTCTGCTGACAGTGATGACGATACTTGATGAGTCATCACTTCTGGTCTCAGCACTACATCACAATCTATTCATAATCATGACTAATTCAAATTGCCATGTATAAACAGCTAAAAATATCTTTTCCTCTCATATATATAGATTTGTTTGTTTTATTTATGCTTTTCGAGTTGAGCCTCGTCCGTCTGTGTCCCTGCCTGACTATAATTTAAGACTGCTGCGGCACAAACTCAGCTCAGATTTATGAGTGAAATGAGTCAGAATCAGCTCCAACACTCGTCTGGCGCAAACTATATGATGCCTTAGATCAGGAAGGGAGTTTATAAAATATTGATGATTGTAATTTTACACATGTTTTAGCAGTGGCTGTTAGCATGTAGTGATTATGTCCTCAGACTCTAACATATTTTATGACAAGTGACATGTTGATTCCTGGAGTTTCTGTTGTTGAAAAGTAAGAGGGGGGGTTCAATGAATACTACATAATTGAATAATAATCTTAAGAGCTGCTCCGGTTCTGATCCTGACGTTCTGAGGAAGAGCTGGGGGAGAGAACTGGACTTAAACATCTTTAACGATACACTGGGAGACATCTGTAAGAATGTTAAATCAATACCCATTAGCTACAGAGCCAGGGCGATTCAGATACACAGAGTATATTTGACTCTAGGAATTTAGGTCTACTATCTCCCCTCTGTGTGTTGTGTATAAATACTAGCAGCCTTACCTGTGCCTGTGCTTTTAACCTGTGAGGCTGTCCCATATGAGCTACTGTCCATCCTGACAACAACACTAGATTTAGATCTGGTGGGTCTTATCCCAGGTCTTCCTAAACAGGATACACATCACAGACTGTAGAAAACTGGTCAATGTCTCAATATTCTGTCGGAAAGAACGACACTACATTAGAGTTCTCATAAACCCCCCACGGTTTCTGGTTGGTACAGAATAATAACTGGACCTAATGATGAGTAATACGCTACAAGACTGATAACTTCTACATAATGTGGAGGCCCTGTATGGATCATTATAGAGTAAATCTATGTGCCACTCTGACCAGAATCTTTATTTGATGATGTCCTGTCCACAGCACGGAGCCCGTCGCTTTGTTTGTGTTGTTGTTCGGCTTTTACCTGTGTGTATTATTTGTTCTATGTTCCTTAACACACCTTGATACCTCAACTTCTCCTTCGTGGGATAATAAAGGTCCATTCGCTCATTCTCTATGTGGATGTAGAGCAGGAGCAAAGTGGAGGACGTTTAACCCATCGCCTCCATCGATCATAATGGAGAACCTGACTATTTTGGTGGTCTATTTTTATGATTTCCCAGTTTAGATTTGTTTTATTTTTATTTATCTGGCTTGTTTTATAGTTTGTGTTTCACACGATACGTATTTACATGTTGTTGTGCAGCCCTTTGGACTTCTGTGACATTTAAAGGGCCTTTTCTTCATAAAAGAGGAGATTCAGGTGACAAAAGGCCTTTTACCAAACAGTTACACTCTGAAGGGGGGTTGTCTCATATTCAGGGTCAGAACAATGTGGTTATAAACATTTTGCAGCTGCAGCACAGGAACGTTTGTTGTCTTGGTGCAGCTTCACCACGCTGCCTTGGATTACCTGTCGCTGAAAACTGCAGAGTGCCCAAAGCGGTTGACGTCGTGGTAGAGGTCTGGTCGAGGCAACACTGTCCAATCATCACACACTGGAACAAGAAAGATGCCAACAGGTCAAGGTGTTGACCTGCTCTCGCACAAGAAATCACACGTCTTCAAACTCATGCAGACAGGCCTCGGGTGGTGAGCGAGACCTTTAACAAGTCATCTCCCCGAGTCAATCAAAACGTGTGCAAGTGTCCTTGAAGGAGAGGACATGAGTCTCACTGCTACAGGAGAAACAGTGATATGAGCCGAGCCAAAACAAAGAACAGGTACCGTTCATATTAAAGCTGAATCGTTTTAGGTTACGTGACCACGAAGAGGATCTGTAAACCTGTAACAAGACATAAGACAGAATAAAACCATCAGATTCCCTGGATCTGATCAGTGATCGTCTCCCGTTTCTTGGCCTTGAAAATAAACTCGAGTCCGTTATTAGTAACAAGATCAGGATAAGGGTCACACTTTCTTTGCTTCTTATGAACGGTGCTGACAAGTTTGCTTCTTACGAAGAGTCAGTGGAGGTTTCTGGTGCCACTGATCAGAAAATAAAAAGATAACTAGTTAAATAAATACTTTGAATTGGATAAAAGGGTTTGAATCTATCTGGATTTTTTGTTGTCACCTCAAATAAAAATCAGCATACAAAACCCTGACAATACAGTTTATTTTGCCAAGTCTGTAGCACACTAGGATTTGACTCTGGTCTCACTTTTGCTCATGTACTTATCCACAACATGCATGCACACTATTTGAGAACAATAACGTTCTCATCTGGAGGACTAAGTTCCACCGTTATGAAATAGATAGATAACTTTATTGATCCCTTGGGGAAAATTCCTCTGGGAAATTCCATTTCCAGCAGCAGCACATCGACAGAAGACCAGCTCAACAGAAACAGAAGAACAAAAAACTATAGTAAGAAGAATAGAGCTGCTATAAAGGTCTCATAATGTGGGTACCTTATTCAGATTCATTTATTAACGACCACACAACACGGTGGTGGAATTAGTTACGTTTCATATATGAGACAGAAATGCTCTCAAAGAGCTGCAAGTAGCCATCGGCCGCACTTTGGACATGCCTGCTCTAAGTCAGAGAGGACTGATGAGCAGCCAGTGCCCTCTGCTGTCACATGACGGTACTACAGCTGCAGCAGTGGCTGCCTCTCCTCCACCAGGGGATTTATTACAGCTCCATCAGACAATGTCAGGACACCAGGCGGCCTCTAAATTCTACCCTGTAATTGAGTTCAACTTGTTAAGGAAGGGGCAATTAGCTCTTGACGCCTGGCCCTTCTCAGATGTAATTACTGCACAATTACCAAGGTGCTGCTATAACATCAGCCCTGCAGCTGGCTGAAGTGGGCCGACTGGGGGGGTGGACTTATATAATCCGGTCCCTCCCCTTGTAGACAAACACTGCATTAGGTTCCAAAAAACAACTTATAAATACTAAACTCAAACACTCATTACAGCATCCAGCCTGTTGGCAGCCTGCAGCAGACATATTAAATATGTTCAAAAATAACTTCAGTCGGTGCTGTTGTGTCACTTTTGCACCGTGTTCCAACATTTAACAGGATGAAGATCGTTTTGTGCCAACAAGAAATCAACGTGAAGAGAAGCCGGTTGCAGCAAATTGGGAGGGATGTTCGCCCCAGAAGCGTGCTACTTGTCAATCAACTTTCTAATGGCGCAGAAAACCAGAACGTCCTGAGATCATCTTAAAGCCTTCAGGGAAATCTCCTCTCTTTCCCACGAGACCAGAGTCTCAGATTAATGAGCAGCTCGTGACAGCACAGCGGAAAAGGGCCAACTTCATTTACAACAGCTGTAACAGACAATGACAAAATAAGAGTGCAGACAAGGTAAGCTCTGCCAACCTCCATTAGGTCATCTAAGAGACATTTAAATGTAATAAATAAAGACAGGCAGCTGATTTCATATGCTACTCTCATTTCTTACACAGAAAATGATTTGAGAATGTTTAAAATAAACTTTAAAAATGAGCTAGAGAATTACAAACAGGAAGCAATCAAAGTCCCTTCAGTCAACTCATGGGTCATGTCCCATACATCATCTACACACTAATACTAGTGCTGTCATGAGATTAAAACAATGGAGAGATTAATGATCTGTAATTAATTCATCTCTTTATTTAATCTCAACTACAGATACGTGAGGAAAGCCCTCATCTTCAGGTATTTTCATTAAAGGTTCACTGAGGAATCTTCAAACCAGCTAGGTATCGCTAGCTACTTCACACAAACACGTCTCAGAGCTCTCACCCCTCCCATCGGGTATAGTCCTAGGACATGAGACCGCACATTGCCGTGGTAACAATAGAGAGCAGAACTCCAGCTGTTGAAACGCTATGCTAACGTTCCCCCAGGTTTCTCCTCTTTCTACGTCCAAACGTTTTTAGTTTCCTGCAGCTGAAAAGCTGTTTTTCTTTTTGGGACTCTGGTGTTTTTTCCTAAAACTGAAGCGCTAACAGCTGTTTCTGTCCTTCTCTCACTTCCTGGATGTTCTGCTAAGAAATGCTCCAGCAGCATTAATGGAGGATCCAAGCAGTGAGGAAGTGAGGCGCTTCAGGAGACAGACAGCCAGATCGTCCAATAGCTGCTTTCAGTCCTAAACATCCGATTGGCTGAGGTTTTTAGAGAACTGCGAGGGAACCACCTTATTGATTTCTTTCGGGGGGGGGTGTTTAATCACCACAATATATTTATAGCTATACGATGTTAGAACGTTGTTAAGAGGCATGGAAAAAAAACGTTTTAAACTAAATTTTTTACCCAATTCCCTTTTGTTCCTTTAAATCCATTAACTGATGGTGTCAGATCAATAGATTGATATCGAACAACAGAAAGTGTCTTGATGAAGTCATTTATCGTGTTTACCAGACTTGAACAGACTCAGTCCCAGTGCTGCTGAAACCTGTAACAGCTCTGTTAACTCCTCATCCTCCACCATGTTTATCAGCCTGTAGTTCGTCTCTATCCACTCAGTGAGAACGTTCATCAGCCTACTGCCTAGAATGCCCACCACTAACACATTTATATTCATTTTTTAAGTTTCTATCTGGAGTAATGCAATGTACAATTTGGAAAAATAAGGACAGGATCAAATCAAATCAAGCAGAGATTCACTTGGATTTCAACGAGCCCCATGAATGTCACTGTGCTTTAATCCATTTCAAGCACTTTTAAAACAGGACTTCAAACAGCTGTAAGAACTCAGAGTCTCTGAACCGCTGTATCCATTTACCTCAGGTCGCTCATTTCACTTCATCAGTCAAGAGGTCAAAGGTCTCAAATGGTTACAGGATACTTGTGTCATGCAAAGAACAAAAATGAGGACGTGTTGAGATTAAACCCAAAAGTCAGAGAAAAACCCTCAAAATATGAAGAAAAAATACTCTGAAGTATGGAAACTCTCAGAATAAAATCATATTCACAGGTTAAAACTGTTTTCCATAACTAGACATAAACAGCATGAGGTGTCTAGTTTCTCTGTGAGAAAACAGGTTTATAGGTCACAACTTCAAAACTCTCTTTTCTTCCTAAAGCAGCAGGTCAGTCCTGCCCCAGTAAACAGAATTGTTATCATAATATTAATAACAGTACTTTTAAAATATAATTTCCTAACATTAAATTAACCTCGATTGTCCCAAATTAATCGACTGTTAGGATTCTAAAGACGACTGGATTCTCCTGGTTTACGTCGACAGAAGCATCTAAAGGAAACTACAGTTTAATTAAAAAAACATCAGTCAACTTCCATCCTGTTTCAAATGAAGCAGAAACATGTTTTCTGGTAGTTTTATCCAATAATTACAGAAATAAAAAAAGGAGTGACTACACAGTGACAGACTAAATTATTTAGAAAAGGCAAAAACAAGGCTGCAGACAGTGTGCGTGCGTGTGTGTGTGTGCGTGCGCGTGTGTGTGTGTGTGTGCGCGCGCTCTAACCCAAACTGTAGGCCAGGAAGTCTGAGGAGAAGCACTTGGCGCCGTGGCTCATGGACGTGTCGTTGTGCGTGTTCCCTCCAAACACCAGCATCGTTCCGCTCACGATCACCGCCGTGTGAAGGTAACGGAAGAAACCGCTGTCTCTCAGGATGGTCCTGTAGAGACACCATCAGGACATATGATGAAAGTCTTACAAAGGAACCGTAGGTTTTTTCTGTAAAGTTGCTGCTTCAAATATCTAAACTGCTCAGAACTTGAATCAAATCTCAGCCCTGACTGGTTACAGAGTGTTATGTTTTAAATAAAATAATGTCAGAAGTATCCATGAAAACCAAAATCACCAGCTCACTGAGGACTGGACTCAAAACAAAGATCAAAGAGGAAGAATCGGCTCTCAGGTTGGTCCTCAGGACAGCTCAGACTGTGTCCCAGCAAAAGGAGGCCAGCCTCCAAAAATGGAGGCTGGCCTCCATGTGCCTGTAGGCATTCCCTACATCTGGTCATGATGAGATGACAGACGGTCTCCTGGGGAATCTCCTCCCAGACCTGGACCAGGGCACCAGTCGCCTCCTGGACAGTCTGTGAGACGTGGCGGTGGAGGATGCTACACCACACCGTGTTCCAAAGGATTCAAGTCGGGCATGCATTTGTTGTTTAAGAACTGCTGACACACTCCAGCTACATGAGGCCAAGTATCAGATGGAACCCAGAGTCTACTGCACCAGCACATGGTCTGACCCGGGTCTGAGGATCTCATCCTGCTACCTAACAGCAGTCAGGGTAGATCTGGCTGGCATGTGGAGGTCTGTGCTCGCCAGACTACCACGACCCCACCAACAAATGGAGCAGACAAAGCAGCAGAACATTCTCCGTGGCATTTCCAGACTCCTCCTCGTCTTTTGGTGTTCTCTGCACGGTGCTGGGAGGGGGCCTGAAGTCCGCTTCCAACAGTTTAAGAAGAAACATGCGCATAAGTGACCTGCTGGAGGTGCTCCTCCTGTTCCTCTTCACACAGAGACAGATAGTGATCCTGCTGCTGGGTGGTTGGGTTTCATCAGGTTACATGACTGTGAGAAGTTGTAGTACAGCAGAGAGGTGGACAGACTGGAGCAGGTGGGGTCAGACATGAACGGGAGCCCACAACAAGAGGTAGAGAGTGATCATTAACTAATCAATGAAACAATTACTGATCAGTATTAGAAGAGTCATTAGTTGCAGCTCAGTGCACATCGACACATGAAACTGATTCACAATCAGTAACTAGCTGGACAGGTCGACCCCCCTGGAGTCTGACGTGGTCATCAACAGTCCCCTTAATAACTTCAGCTATGTAGTATTAGCTGCTTGGTTGTTTTAATGTATTGAACTGATAACGCCACACATGTACGTCTAAAGAAAGTTTAAATATCAGGAAAAAGTTCTATTTGTTGCCACTCATTTCACACACACACACATATATATATATATATATATATATATATATACATATATATATATATATATATATATATATATATATATATATATATATATATATATATATATATATATATATATAAACTTGAGTTGCTTTGACAGCAGCCTCCAGGTCATCTACATTGGTGGGTCTGGTGTCTCATCTTCCCCCATAGATCCTCTATGAGGTTCAGGTCAGGACATGTAGGACCCATCACCTGCCCGCGCTGCCAAAGGCTGCTCAAAGACAGTGGTGCTACTGAGCTCTGACTGGCCAGCAGACTGACCTGACCTGAACCCCATAGAGGATGAAGATGATCTCCTACCAGAAGAGCACCATCGTACACTAAACCTTACCATTTCCTCCTGTCCACGTCGAACCTGTACAGGTCTCCTGCTAGTCCGTACTTGTTGGCACTGAAGGCCTTGTAGCCTCCATGGATGTAGATGGCTCTGGTGCTGGGATCAAAAACGCTGCTGTGGCCGTATCCGCCTTGAACCAGAGCGCCATCTGTGCTCACGATGCTCCACGTGTTCTTTACTGAAAGGTCACAGACAGACAGAGGTCTCATGATCTCACCAGGTGATGAAATAACAGGAGGAGACTAAACGAGAGGCAGATACGAAGCAGTGAATCTCTACTGGTGGGTGTCAGGTCTTTGCCTGGGCTACAAACTTAGACTCAACAGTGAGGCGTCGGCAGGTGAACCTGACCTCAGAGCTGATTTAGGATCTGAATCCTCTTCTCACTAGTTCAGTTTTTATTTCATGTCTGAAAATAATAATAATAATAATAATGCATCAGTTTTATATAGCGCTTTTCTAGGTCACTCAAAGTGAGTCATTCTCACCGGTGGTGGTAAACTACGACAAGCGTCTGTAGCCACAGCTGCCCTGGGGCAGTCTGACAGAAGAGAGGCTGCCATTCTGACCATCGGCCCTTCTGACCACCACCAACATTCACACACAGTCACACTCACAGTCACACAGTAAGGTGGGTGAAGTGTCTTGCCCAAGGACACAACGACAATCTAACCCAGCCAGAGCTGGGGATCGAACTGGTGACCCTCCGGTTACCAGACCGGCCACTCTACCAACTGAGCTAGTGCCGCCCCGAAACACCGAAAACAGTTGATTCAGTTAAAAAGGCTGAATTTAAATGCAGCTTGAAGGTAAAGAGGAATATTTCTCTCTCCAGCACCACCACCTGGTGGTAGTTTAAGTCATTACACTGGTCTTTTTGTGTTTGCATACAGTGAGATGTCCCTCTACTATCCTGGGTTGGGTCAACTTGTTGTTGTTATAAATGACGAGGCAGTGATGATCAACTCCCTTCCCCGTTTTAACACAGCTGCTGTGAATGAATGGCTGATTAACAGACTTCGTCACAACCTGACATGTTGAGGATGTGATTCAGTCATTTGAATCAGGCGTGTTGAAGCAGGGAAACACCTCAAACCTGATGGATACCGGTCCTGAGGGAAGAAAGTTAGTGATCACTGGAATAAAGTTCCAGGTCAAACTGCACCATTTCATTGGCTTGTTATGAAGGTGGTGGGACCATTCCAGAGCCACCAGCTGAGAACCACAGATTTCAAGAGATGTTTGGGTCGTTCTGAAGGGGTGTGCTATCAGTTATTTATCTACAGTAAGGACCACACCCACTGGTGACATCACTAAGTGGGCGGGATCTCAGGAAACAGGACATAGACCTCTGGAGCCATCCTCATTGCTCAGGAGAGGATCAGGGTGCTCATTTATAAAACTTCACGTAGAATCCTGACTAAAACTTGCTTAAGCTCAGCAAAAAATGTTCAGGTACGCAAATTCCATTTCCAATTTCTAAAACCCTGCGGACTCACAGATCCACAATTCTGCTTTATAAATCACTCTCAGACCTAGAACTGTTCTCAGCTGTTTCTGGGTCAGAACCCTCCTCCTACACACCACATTCTGACATATACGGTCAATGACCTCATGAATAATTACATCTGCATAAGCCGGTGGGTTTCTGTCTTTTAACAGTAAATCGTGACAACAGAGAGGTTTAGGAAGCGTAATTTTACAGAGGCTGAAACTCCAGGTGCTTGTGGTGGATGGACGGGAAAATGTTTGATTAGGAGGTGAAATGTTGACGGATCAGAGACACGACGTGCAGAGAGTCAGTCTGACTGTCAGACTGACAGAGAGATGGTGTAGATCTGAGATCTCAGAGAAACGTTTAACGACAACATTTAATTTAATCCAAAGGGGAAGACACGTCATGTTGTTCATCCTATTAAACAGTCAACCTGTTGGATCAATCGCTGGTTGAAACCTGAGAACGGCCGATGACACCGGGTTTTACTGGTTCTGATGGTTCTGTTGATCTAATACTGGACCCAGTTGATCCATAGGATGCTCTAATGAATCCATCAGCTGATCGATGGTCCAGTCATTATCTAGAAATCTCTAAAAACTCTCTCCCATTCATCCGGAGTCTGACTGCTGGCTGAGCTGCAGCGCATCCAGCGCATTACGCACAAGTGTCCCTGCAGGATTCCTAAGTCTCAGAAATCACAATTAATGCTCCAATCAGAGCAGCTGTTCTATAATCTGAAGACCACTGGATGAACAGAATGGATATTATTATAAAATGAGACAGATTTTCATTCAGATTTTAATTTTTATTCTTTTTAGAGACGGATTGTTGGTTCTGTGTGTGTGAGGGTCTACAGTCTTTAATTGTGTCATAAATTCAACATTTTTCATCTCACCTGCTGCTCTGACTGGTTTCACGTCTACAACATGTGCTTACGCAAGGTCTAAAGTTTGCTTAGAGTTGCCACATTTTTCTGTTACGTTTTCTTTTATAAATCCAAATTTTGCGTAAAAAGTGACCTACGCAACTTTCAGGCCCATTGTGACTTTTTAAACCAAAGGTCGACTCTTCGCTGATCACGTGAACTTTTATTTTGAAGGGGTTTCGTTCCATTTCCTTTTCCATTTCCTTTGAGTTCCGGTCTGGCGCTGCACTATTAAAATGGATATTTACTTAAAGAATACTTCTTGGCAGCTTTTGATGCCCTTGCCAATCGATTGTCCTGATTTAATCAACTTAACGGTGAGTCTTTGCTTTCTTTATCTCTCGTTTTACTAAAAATGTGGCGCTATTCAAATCTCTGATGTGCTAAGGGCTAAGCTAACGAGCTAATGGCTCAGCTATCAAGCTTTGAGCGATTTTATTCATTAAATAGCGAATGTCTTTGTTATGATTATGGACGAACAATAGACCACAGTCTGACTCAAACTGTAGTTTTAGTCAGATTAAACTGTTTTCATCTAAACCTGACTAAAATGTGACTAAAACTAATCAGCATTTTAGTCTAAAGACTTGATATTAAAACCAAAGTGCTCCTAAAACAACTGCTCTCTCTCAGCTGTTTGTTGTCGGCATTAAAATACGTTTTAGCAATAAAGCCTGTCGAGTTTTATAAAGCCGTCCTGTAAACGCCGTATGTATGACGTCATCAGTGATTAGTCGAAGTCGACGCGACTTTTATTACTTGGTAGTCGACTTGTAAAATAGCAAGTCGTTCAACCCCTAGAACATACCAGTGTAGAATAAAAAGTACAAACTAAACAAACAGTAGTCATGAATGTTGCTCTGGTCAGAGGACTACTTCCTCTTCCTAGAGCCTAGGCGGTTCGTACGGTCTGTGAGCCGTCTAGTTCTGGCCCTTGAGCCATGCACCGTGTTCCCCAAGCTGCTAAGATTTGTATAAATCCACTGTGAATCAGTGAAGTCCTTCATCCTGACTGCAGTAATGAATGATTACTACAGAACTTTACTCCAGCTTACCAAGGTTGTATTCCTGCACCTGGCTGATGTAACCATAAAGAGGGCAGTGTCCAAACAGGACGAGCATAACAGGATCATCCCCTTCCTTAGTCGGAGGCACGATGTGGGCCGAGTGTCCCACCACAGCGTACTGGTCCTTAAGCCGAGGGCTAAGAAGAACCCACGTCTGGTTCTGGATGTGGAAGACCCACAGCTGGCTGGACACGTTTCCAGTTGAGTCGATCTTTCCTCCATACATGTAGATCTTCCCCTGAAAGAAGTGGGCAAATGTTAAAAAATAAACTATAATAATCCTGATCGAATATTTTTCATTACATTTTATTTTGCATGACAGGGTCACAATAGTGAAGATGATGAAAAGGCTCACTGCTGCCCACGCTAGCAGCTACGCACGGTTCTGATCGTTCTGATAAATCCCACAGAACCAAGTCAGAACAATCCTTTGTTCCTTATTCTGATTTATATGATGCATGTCGGGCCAGAGTGGAGGAGGGGATTCACATGTTTACCGTTATAAGGATATAAAATGAACTATATGGGGGTGTGAAATTTTGGACATATCACCCAACCAACCAACCATCACTGCTAGGGGTGGGAATTGATCGGTTTTTATCAATGACATTACCGATTCTGCTTATCCATCCAAGTCCTTAACAATTCCCTTATCAATTCTTTAGTTGTTAAGTGGCAAAAAAAAAGTTCTAGTCAGTCTTCTGCACCACAAGCAACCATGGTGTGATTTGAGTGAGTGTTTTAATGTTTTTATTTTAAGTCCTAGGACAAATTAAGTTATTTCTGTATAAAACAAGAATTACAGAGAGGTCTGATGGTTGATTAAATGTTAAAAGCGGAGCAAGAGCGTCAGAGCAGCGTGACGAGGTGCGGTCCAGAATCGGACTGACCCGGGTCACCCGGTCCTGCTTCTGGACTCAAACCTCTGGAGCCTTCAGCCTCCTGAGTCGTCTCAAAGGCTGCAGAGTGTGATTTGTGTAAAAGCGGAGTGGGGGGCTCTGCGTTTGTTGCGGGTTCATCTAAAAACGCTGCTGCTGGGACCTCACCTCGTTAAAGCCATACTCAGTAGCCAGGTAAACAATGTAGCTTTTAACGTGGTGTACAGGTGTACAACTGCGATGGAATTGGGCTGTTGGAACCAGTTCTAAGTCAGAACCGGTTCTCGATTCCCGCCCCAATCACTGCTGTGTGAAACTAGACCAGATTTGTGAATTTGATCATTTTTAAGAACTAAGGATTTGTCTGATCTCTGTAACCAGTGTTATGAATCAGTCTTATGGCACTTTTTTGTACACATACATTTTAATGCATTGCAATGCAAACATAAATGATTTTAAATCATTATTTTTCCTAACTGCATTACATAAAAATGACACTGTACATTAATTTATTTCACTACAAATAATAAAAATGAACTCTTTAATGGGCGAATAGTCATATCCTGATCCTAGAGGGCTGGTATCCAGCAGGTTCTAGAGGTTTCTCTGCTTCAACACACCTGAATTCAGTCAGTGGCTGATTAAAGGCCTTCTGCAGAGCTCAATGACATGCAAAACAGGTGATTCAATCTTTAAATCAGGAAGCACTAAACCACTAAAACCTGCTGGATACTGGCCCAGGAGGACCGGGTTTGGACACCACTGCAAAGGGTTGATCTGCAGCCTGAACCTGAAACATTTACTAATTTTATGAAATTAAATTAGGAAAATGTACATTTTTATTCACAATCAAGTTTAAAAAGTACAAAATGAAATTATAAGATCTTGCTAACTAGAGCAAATGAATAAAAACAACAGAAGTGTAAAAGTGATCACAAATGAAAATAACTAAATTTTTACAAATGTAAAGACTCAGATTAAAAACAACAAAATGTCATGAAAATAATGAACGATTCTGGCTCTTACTCAGGTTATAAAATCAATATTACTAAAACACAAGTGTTAAAACTAAATTACAACCCACCAACCTCGATTAAAAATAAATACAAATGGAAATGGGATGGGGAGGGCAGAAAATACTTAGGGACCACTCTAACAGAGGATCCAGCTGGTCTATATGACGCTAACTACGGGCCCCTTTTACAGACTCTTAAAACAGAACTACAACGTTGGAATAATGTCCCCTTCTTATCCCCCCACTCACGAGTGGAGTCAATTAGAATGATCCTCCTCCCTCGATGTCTATACCTTTTTCAGTGTCTTCCTATTCATATAACTCAAGAACAGTTCAACGAGTGGGATAGAATATTGGCGAAGTACATTTGGCAAAACAAAAGGGCTAGGATCAAGTTCTCAACAATGCAGTTAGGTCAGGAAAAGGGTGGAATGGGTTTGCCCTGTCTTCGAGACAACTGAGACCTTTAATATGCCTATGCTCCCCCTTCTGTAATGCTGGTTGGAAGGAAGTAGAAGGGACCGAGTTAAAAGGTATACCAATTATGACCACATTAACAGACAAATTGCAAGCCTTGACAAATTTTACGGATGATTTTATGTACTATTCCCTATTAAATGCCTGGAACAAAACTTTGCAAACCTGCAAATTGGAGGGATTGTCAAGAATCTTATGGTGGTGTGCCTACCACTCAGATTTTAGACCAGATGTTCTAGATACAGGGTTTAAGAGCTGGATTCCAAAAGGGCTCACCACCTACCACTCATTTGTCCATGAGGGGTATTTATGAGCTTTGAAGTACTACAACGCAAACATAGATTAGATAGGCAAAGACGATTTTACAGATACCTACAAGTTAGACACCATTTTGACCAAAACATAAAAACAGTGTGGATGGAAAATGAAATAGGGATCTTATAGACAGTGCTCACGTTGATCAATACTCAACAACAAAGTGATATCAAAACTATATAAAGCCACTCAACAAGGTAAAAGTGTGAGCACAGAATACATTAAAAAACATGCAGATATCTAACGAAAGCTGGGAGAACATCTGTAGAATACAATGGACCATCACAAAATCAAACACAGGGAGAGAATTCTGCTGGAAGAATTTGGTCAGGTTCTTTATTACACCAAACCAGCAGAAATATCAGGGAGAAAATGCTGCATGCTGGAGACTCTGTAACTCGCCACAAAGCAATCACTCCCACATCTTTTGGAGTTCTGGGAAATTACTGGCCTCAAATATGTGAACACATCAACAATGTGTTTGGAAGAGAAATACTTTGTAATTGCAAAAATATGTATTTAAAGTGATAATATGCAGTTTTGCTTGTTTTGGGCTCCCTCTGGTGTCCGTTTTAAATCACTGCATTACACAAGTTAGCATATTGTTTCAGCTTCTAAACGCCTAAATCTACCTGTTGAAATGTCTCCTCAGCCTTCATAGCTTTCTACAGGAGCGGTTATTTACTCCTTCAAAGAAATCAGCTGTGTTCAAGCAGGGAGAGATGGAAAAATCAGGAATCATGAGCTAAAAACACTCCAGAGCTAGCATAACAGCTAGCCACTTTGGGTTAGCCTAACCCTCGTGAGACACGTGACTTCCTGGGTACCGTGACGGAGACGGAGATCTTGCAATTGTGGTATTCCGGATCTAACCACCAGATGGGGCTAAGTGACTTTTCATTAACTCTGTAAAGAGTCAGATTAGCACAGACTGGCTCAAGGAGAAGATTTAAAAATATGAAAAAGTTGCATATTATCACTTTAACAAATGTGGATTTAACAACCTGGAAAAGAACGGACAAACAACTGCTCTGGATGCTCATGGCAGCGAGAAAAAAGGCTACAACCCGAAAATGGTTGAAGCCGGAATCACCAACAACAGCAGAATGGATCGATGTCGTTCAGGAAATCTACACGATAGAAAAACTCACATATTCCATTAGAATCCAAAGAGACACTTTCTGCCTTATCTGGTCAAGATGGACTGAATATGTTAAACCTGTAAGAAGCGACTTCGTATAACACAATTTTTTGTTGTTTTTTTGAACTGCCTACAACTTGTATTTGCTGGATCTTAAATTAGAATGGTGCTCCCCTCCCAGGTTTGTTTGTTGGTTCTGTGTTATATGTTTCCTTAAATGTTAAAAATGGAAGAAAAACATTTAAAAAATGTAAAAAATAAAAAAAAAAAAGTAAAAATTTTCCAGTACAAATGTTTAAAGAGAAAACATTTTTTTGTCATTTTAAAAACACTTCATTATATTTCCATGTGTTTCAGTGAGAAACCAGTAAAGGGTTAAAGGTGGATCTTCTAATCCATGTCATTCATCCCAGTCCTCACGTTTACCCATTAGTTCCAGGGGAAATCAAAGGACTGGTAGTTAGTTAAGGATGTTTCGGTTTGCTTTGGTTGTCGTGAACTTTATTATTTCAGTTTCACATGAGAAACAAACGTCTAAACATGAAACAGTGAAACTAAAACCTGCTGTGTTGCTTTAATGAGCATCAGACTCCACCAGGCAGTCACATACCTCATGCAGAGCTAACGAGTGGCCATATCGTGGTGTGACAGTGTTGACGGAGGGGTCAAGGGTCAGCCATGTCTTGCTGCTAAGGTTATATCTAAGAGAAGGGGAAAGAAAAAGTGAGGTCAGCATGATAAACGGAGATTTGACCTACTTAGATGTTGATCTGAGATTGAGTTTGTGCATCCTCTCTTCCTTCGTCTGGCTGCAACACAAACAGCCATCTCTAAACTAGATCACACAATACTGCCAAAGTCACCATCAAGCACTTCGTATGAGTTTCCCAGCCCCTCCCACTGCCGATGATTCACACATTATTATTTCACTCCCTTGTCTCAGAACTAGAAATATCGCTGTTCTAAAACCATTTCTGTTAGTTTCAAGTAGGGATGCACCAGTTCTCATTCTGAGGGTCAAAACCAATCACTGACCCTATCCTGCCAACACCAATTTCAGCATTTTATGATTCATCTCCAAGAAACATAACTACCAGAATATGCTGCTCAGCATATTTAAAGATTTTTAATCAGACTCTGGTATGAAGTCAGTTTAACTTGGAGGATATTGATCTGGTCAGTTCAGTATCAGGGGGTCTGTTCATCAGTATCAGCTGATATCTGGACCCTACAGAGGTCACACAGGTAGACCGACTCCACCAGAAGGTTTACTGTGTCTCCCAGCTCAGTCTGAAGGACATGGAGGAGAGTCCAGGAGACAGGAAGTGACTCTGGGAGACACTGAACAACATCTCGTTTTTAATGTCTGTTACTTTCACTCCTTTGTCTTCAACTTCTTTCTATTTTGGTGAGATGGATAAGTCTTAGTCATACTTGAGCACTAGAATCAAATACCTGTAACTTGACTCACTCTCTAGACTCAGGACTTATAATCAATGTAAATGTAATGTTAAATGAAGTCATTAGTAAGCTACAGACCAGAAGCTGTTAACCGAGCCGATGTGTGAGACTGGATCAGAGCAGCACATGGTGATTCTTCTCATCTTTGAACAAAGAAAATCTGATCTATCCTGGATCAAAAGTCTAAATAAATGTTAGCTTCAGACGTCAACTTTATTATAGTAAATACAGTAGAGAAGTCCTAAAAGTGTAGTTCTGTTAGTGTATGACGTGTGGATGGCATTGTAGACTCCCGTTTTGGTATTGACCCTTTGAACGTGACGTTTAGTGGAGTTTTCTTCTCATTAGCAATGGAGGAGAACTGCAACACTGCTGGGAAAATAGTAAAAAAAAAAAGCACAGAATAAGTTCCTCACTGTGAATCAACTAATAATCCAGAAGAAGGATGTTTTAATGTTGATGGTTTGATACATGTTGCTGGTCAGCGCCGAGTTACTGTTAGAACGGTGGGTATTTGCTGTACTGCAGGTTGTAAAACGTTATAAAACTCATTTATTGCTTAATTATGAGTCTGATTTTATAAAAGTGTTTTTTGAATTTAACACAAGCTCTGTTTATGAGGCAGTTATTGTTTAGTGTTTGTAACATGTGTGGACTTGTGTTGATTACTTCATAACTTAGTTTGACAAACAGCCAAGCTGAATGACTTTTGACTGGAACATAGTCATTGGTGGGTAGAGGACCCACCCAGACAATGTGCTTAAGTAAGAGTAGCACTGTTTCATCATATTTTTACTCAAGTAAAAGTAAAAAGTTGCTGTCCAAAAACATACTTGAGTAGGAGTAAAAAAGTAATTGGTAAAAGTCTACTCAAGTACTGAGTAACATACATCAGATTTTTGGTTTTTTATTACGTCATCAGACAGACAAAAATATAAAGTTTTGGGGAAATTCTAGTATCTTAAAGGCTAAAATGAAAAACACTAATACACATACATAATAAAATTACAAAATAGCTCATTTTAAGCAGAAGAAGTACTTTTCTAAGTCATTCTTATTTTCAATATAATGCTAGTACAGTAGATCTAGCTAGCTGGCTATGTAGCTCTCTATTTAGCTAGCTATATATAGCTTTCTTGCAAGTTAGATAGCTATGTATCTATGCAGCTAGCTAGATAAAGATAAATAGCTCGCTCAACAGATAGAAAATGAGAGTAGGAAAACAAAGCTGGTGCAGAAACGTGGTCTCCTTTAATAAAGTGTAGGTGTGTCTGTCTGGTGTGTTTTTATTAAACGCTGTTTGTTCTTCTGTAAAGTTACTCACAGTAAATAGAGGATTCAGAGATTTTACTCAAGTAGGAGTAGCAATACTTAACAAATATAGTTAAAAGTACGGTGAATTAAAACTACTCATACTGTAAAGTAAAAATTTTTCAAAAGGTTACTCAAGTAAATGTAACCGAGTAAACGTAAGTAGTTACTACCACCTCTGAACATAGTGTAGCTATAAATAGATTGAGGTGATTAAAAAAAAGAACTCAATGAGCTGGTTCCCTCTCAGGTTTCTAAAAACCTCAGCCAATCAGACGTTTTGGAACCTAAAGCAGCTATTGGACAATCCGGCTGTCTGTCTCCTGAAGCGCCTCACTGCTTGGATCCTCCATTAATGCTGCTGGAGCATTTTTCAGCAGAACATCCAGGAAGTGAGAGAAGGACAGAAACAGCTGTTAGCGCTTCAGTTTTAGGAGAAAATACCAGAGTCCCAAAAAGAAAAACACCTTTACAGCTAGCAGGAAGCTAAAAACATTTGGACGTAGAAAGAGGAGAAACCTGAGGGAACGTTAGCGTAGCGCTTCAACGGCTGGCGTTTGGCTCTCTGATGTTTCTATGGCAATGTGTGGTCCCATGTCCGGAAGAGGCGCGGCATAAGGACCCGACGGGAGGGGTGAGAGCTCCGTTTGTGTAAGCTAGCTAGTTAAACCTAGCTTGTTTGCAAATTACAGAGTGGAGCTTTAATGTAAACTTGGGATTTCTAATGATTTCATCAGGAAATCGAATTGTTTCTATAAGTTGTGTACTGTCCTCTGTCTGATCAGGCCCAACATCCTTTAGAAGTGTTAGCACTGGATTTACAGTGGATGTATTGTACTCTGCCATAATTGAAAGAAACTAAAGGGTACTGTACTTGAAATGACCTACGTTGTACAAACATCTAACACATGTCAGGCAGAGTAGATGTTAAACATCTAATGAGTTCTACTGAATCATCAGAGTTGACTTGAAGAAAACGACCTGTGAACATCTCTGGAAACAGATCATAGAAAATGACTTGATCATCCCTCGACCGCCCAGAGGCAGACATAAAAGTCACCGACCGCTGACATCCTCATAAAATCCAAAGCATGAGTCTAAGGAGTGTGATCAGGTCAAGGAACATCAGCAGCCTGCAATATAATGTTATGGGTTTAATGACACACTCTTTGTCCTTTTTAATAGACAGGAAGCCATGTGACTTCTTTTAGAGAGCAACTCTTCAACAACAGGATTACACATTCATTCAGCACAGGGGCTGTCTCCTATCCTGGAGTCGCCTATGCCTCCAACCTAGACTACGGCTGTTTCTAAGAAAGCAAACTTACGCTTTGACCATGTGATAGTCTGAAGCATTGAAGACATAGCCTCCAATGACCCACATGACGCCCTGCTCCACCACAGCCTTGTGGGAAGCCCTGGCCAGCCCAGCATCAAGGTATTCCTCCCGAATCCAAAAGGAGGAATTGGCAGGAACCGAGATGGAGCAGTCTAAACCTGAAGGAGGAGAAAAACAAGAAGGTGAAATGCAGGAACGAAGGAAGTTTGTTCATTATTCTGTTTTACAATGTAAAGCTGCTATAAAATAAACTGTAAGAGAGAAAAAGGTCATAAAATAGTGTGTGGGTGTGTGTGTGTGAGGGTGTGTGTGAGTGCAGGGACGAGCAGCAGGCTGGACCTTGAGCTGCGCTCTGCTCAGACCTGCTCCGTATCAAAACCTTCCTGTGTGAAAACTGCCTAAAGCAGCTTTTAATCGAGATGATAATCAAAGCTAATTATTATAAATGACACCCAAAAGGGTTGTTTTCCACTACAGAACTGACATTCTAAACATTCATTGAGCAAACAACTACAGTACAGGGGCCTGATTTCTTTTTACTCATGGCTTTAAACGGAGCTACCTTCCTTTATTTATGGACAGGAACCATAACCAGCAAAAACCGGAAGCACGGCTGAATGAGAGGAAAAGACGAAGGACCAGCAGGTCAGGATGTTTCCTCTCAGTCGTGCTTTGAGGTCAGATCTCAGTCGGTCCTCCTACCTGATGAGGTCGATTCAGACTGATAAAACCTGTTGTGTGAGTGTTTACCGCCAGGAGGAGAGAAATGTATTTTTATTAAAAACATTGCACAAGTTGCCCTGAAAGAGGAAAGGAAGTGATTCACAGTGTCGTTTAGCAGTTTAAAGAAATGTGCAGAAAGTTAGATCCCTTTAAAGATGGCAGAGAACGAACACTGTGTGTGTAAACCTGTCATCTTCTAGCAGGCATTTAACCAGGCCGAGAACAGCTCTTCTCCTGGGCCATCAGAACACTAGACCCAGTGAGAGAACCTGCTGAACTCCACTCACCGTCCTCCAACTCTGCAACATTCTGTAAACCTGCCTCAGCCTCCCTCATCCTGTGCAATGTGCTGAGAAATGTGTAACAATGGCACAATGTAGCATGCTAGTATCACTAATGTTTTAGGATAATAATAATAATAATGCATCAGTTTTATATAGCGCTTTTCAGGCCACTCAAAGACGCTTTACAGAGTTGCATCATTCATTCACACAGTCATTCTCACCGGTGGTGGTAAACTACGACAGACGTCTGTAGCCACAGCTGCCCTGGGGCAGACTGACAGAAGAGAGGCTGCCATTCTGACCATCGGCCCTTCTGACCACCACCAACATTCACACAGTCACACTCACATTCACACAGTAAGGTGGGTGAAGTGTCTTGCCCAAGGACACAACGACAATCTAACCCAGCCGGAGCTGGGGATCGAACCGGTGACCCGGATAGCCTTAGTGTTTTCATACTAACCTGCTGAATGGATGTAGAGTGAATAAATAGAAGTATGCATGTTCACCAGACCGCTGATTCACTGTGTGACGTCTAGTACACAACAATAAAGGAACGTTGTAGTCGTGACATGTGCAACAACAATAACGCTGAGTGTGACCTAAACTGATCCTTGAACTGTAAACAGAAACAGTTCATTCTACTGGAACAAAGAGATTAAACTTCTTAATAAACCAGGTCAGTCGGACTCCAGTCCACTGTTCCTGTGACTGAAGACACTAAATCACAACACCTCCTTTAGACCCATCTACACTGAACCAACAGGATGTAGCGATCAGATCACCACAATCAAAGAGTTTAAAACAGTTTTTTACCACTGACCTAGAAAAGAAACTGAAAACAAAATGCCAATAAAATGTTATTCAGAAGTTAATGATTCTGGCTCATAAAGCTGAATCATTTTAGGACTAGCTCCTGTTGGACGCCTGCTGCTGCTGAAGCAGCTGGTTCTGTGGTCGTTGGTGTGTGGAGACACCAGCTCACCTTGCCATCCAGCCCTACAAACACAGGTCTTTCCCTGGCAGCGGCCTCTGTCAGGGTAGCCACAGTCAGCCAGGCAGTACGGGATGTCACAGGCTTCTCCCTTCCAGTTGGCTTCACACTCACAGTAAACGGAAGCAGAGGAGTTCCCCACTCTGCACTCGCCTCGGCCGGAGCAGTTGTTGGGACATGTATTCAGCCTTCCAATAAAGAGAGGGAGAACATAGACAATGTAAAAAAAAAACAACAACAGAAGACATTTTGTGATGTGATGGATTAGACACTCAGATTTTTCTCTGTTAGAAACCTAGAACCACTTCTCTGTTGGTGAATCAGGACGCAAACTTTCTGACTCTAGCTTCATCCTCATGCTACAATGGAAGCATTTAGCCAACTAGCAAAATATTTAAACAGACGAACAAAAAGGATCCTAAAGACAGAAATAAATCAGCCTTAAAAACACTGGAGAGTGTTCCTGCTCTGCTGCCACTCAGTGCGTTTACACGCACATCTAAGTCGAGCTAGATCGGTCTAGGTCGATCTCATGTTAATAAACTGGGAGCCTTTCTCCTAGTTTACACGTCTGTTAGAAAACCGAACTCTTAAATGAAGTTCGCTCCACTCCGCTACGATAGGGGGCGACATGTCGGTCTTCTGCCGGTTGTTTTCTTAGCGTTTAAAAACTCTTGTTCTAAACGCTTCTATCGGTCACAAATGTGATCGGGCGTCTTCGTGTACTCAGCGCTGACAAGCTGTCCGTTTGTTTTTGCTGCTATCGTCTTTTACCGCTACTGATTTGTTTGTATTCCCACTTCCGCGGTGTCGTCACTCCCGGAGGAGGAGCTCCCAGACAGCATTAGCTCGACTAAGCTGTTTACATGGAGGAGGAAGTCGAGCTACGACCGCATCATCTGGGAGCTTTAGCTCCATTAGATCCAGTTCCACTTCAGCCGGACTAACGTGTTTACATGCAGTTGAAAAAACCGACTTGAGTCGATTTAAGGCAATAATTCGGTTTTCTAGACTGCATGTAAACGCACTGACTGGAGAGTGTTCCTGCTCTGCTGCCACTGAAAAGTTATCATCAAAGCAAGAAATTGCAGTGAGATGCAAATTTCACTATTCACAAAGAGAAATACACGAGGGGCGACGTCGCTGTTTGAGCTGCTCCTCCAGCCCCAGACACCAGAGAGCTTAGGGGCCCAGAGGGGCCCTTTCATCCAGCTGTGCTTCTAGTAGAAATATTTACATCTCTACAGTGAGAATTACTGCATTCCTAATCTGCACTGAATGATTGAAGCTTTTTGTTTCCTGTGCAGAAACGTCTAAATATAAAAACTAAAACCTAAACAGATGGATCCAGATGTGTGACCATGATCCTGGAGGACTGAGCGAGACACCTGAGTCAGTCAGTCATAGTAAAAACAGGGACTGTACACAGAAATATTCACTCTGCTAATAGAAAATGAGTGTATTTTGTATATATACGGAAACGTTTCGTGTGGCGTCTCTATGTTCATCCTGCTCTGCTCTTACCTGTAGGAGATGTTGAAGCCCGTCAGGTTGTAGGCAGCATCACTGAAGAAGTGCAGCAGGGCGAAGCCGGACTGAGACACCACCTCAGGAACCGTCTCGTTCCCATACTGCTCCGGGACAATCAGGCCGCTGCCATGGAAACAGGAATTGACATCTAAACTCTTTACCTTTCATAGAGGATGTTCTCAAACATGTCACTAACGTCATGAGCAAACCTGAACACGACTCGTTGTTTTAACCTCCGACTTAAATGACGTTTCAGTAACCTAAAACTCACGTTTTAGGCTCTGAATGCACCGGACCGGCTCACAACAGTGCCAGTCCAGCGGTGCCTGGTGGAAGACATAGATGTAGTCCGGGGGTCCAGGGGGGGACGTGTCCCCTGCACTTTATTAAAGTCAAGTTTTGATCCCTGTAGTTTTTCCTGTCTAGGCGTAGGGTTGATATCATGGCTGTTTAAACAGTTCAGACCCTCTTCTCCACCTCCAGACCCCCACTCTTGGATTCAAGTTGTGTGAACAGAAAACATCTGTTTATGTGGTTTTTGACAAAGTGTTCCCTGCCAAAACTGTATTGAAGCACCGAAAAGATCCAATCAGATGACTAAACAACCACACATCACTATACATGCACACAAACTCAAACAGTATGAACACTAGAGTAAAACACTGCACACACTTCTCAGCTCACTCACACTTTGAACACTAGTTTTAATGAATAAATGTTCTTTCTGAAATGACACTGACACATAAACAGGTTTGAAGGTTGTTATTGTGTTTGCCTCATTAGCACTTTGTCAGTGTGTTAAGAATGATCAGTACTAATTTTGACTTTTAGAGATTGTAGCTGAATTTTTATGCTGGTGCTACAACTTTTTGTTGTGTGCTACAAAACCTCTGTAGCACCGGGGCTACGAGCTAAAAAGTTATCGTCCAGCCCTGCATTTCCTGCATAGCAACACAGTGTGCTTTACAGCAGAAAAACATAAGATCAAATCAGATGGGGGGTTGACAGAGCAGAGTGTCCACTGACCAAAGTAAAGGTTTCAGCAGCACTGGGACGGAGTCTGTTCAACACGGTAAATGACTTCATAAAGACACTTCATGTTGTTAGATATCAATCTATTGGTCTGACACAGTCATTTAATGAATTTAAACGAAAACACCTCAAGATGAGGACTTTCATCTGCTATTTATTTAGGTGCAATTAAAAACGTGATTAATTAGATTAATTAATCACAGATCATAATTAACTGCACTTTTTTAATCGCATGGCATGGCAGCACTAATAATAATACATTTGATTTGTGGACGCCTTTTCAAAACCCAGTGTGACCTTATAAAACACGGAATATTAAAATCCAGTAAAAACCTCAGCAGAACTCATCACTAAAGTCATTTTAAAAACTTTTTAAAGCCACGTGTTTTAGCTGGCCCTGGAAACGCCGTGGGGCCCCACTGGAGGAGGTCCCTGGGGAGACGGTGGTCTGGGGTTCCTTGCTAGGGCTGGACCCAGACCTGGATAAGCTACTGATGAGTACAGAGACTTTCCTAAGTCAGGGAATACTTCAGTGAAAACAAACAAAGCTGAATGCTAATTGAGCAAAACAGAGCTTTCTCTCCATGGAAGCACCACTACAGGAACCAGGGCAAGCTGTGATGCAGGTTCTCTCTGCAGGTTTTAGTGAGTCTTTGTCACACTGATCCTTTTTAACGTTGACATTTGTTCTGTAGTATTTCTATAAACGTTCTGTAATATTTATATCAAGGTCACATGGACAAACATTAAGTGAACAGTTATATTTGCTAACGTGTTCAGAGTGCTATTCAATAGGAGCAGCAGCTTAGTTTGTTGTTGTTTTTGTGCACGTGTGAAATATTAAGAGTACATTAATAGTAAACCTCCATGTTCTCCAAAGAGCACATACCTGAACGCTGCCAGAAGAGGAGAATAAATCGAGTCACCGTCGTACACGTACAGGTGGTCCCAGCTGCACTCGGTGGCAAAGTGGTTGAACCGTAACCGTAGAACAGTGTTAGGTCTGCAAACACACACACACACACACACACACACACACACACACACACACACACACACACACACATTATAATGTCTGTGTGTGAACACAGACTACAGAGCAGGAAAAAACAAAACAACAAATGTGAGCAAACCTAACTAAAACCACTATTGTTAGTTTATTATTTATTATACAGAATGAATGTCCCAGTCAGGCCCACCTGTCCAGGTCCAAGTCTGGACTAAAAGACCCAAATCACTTTCAGTTCGTTTCTTCTCACATTAGGGGAGGGAATTTAACACGTTCATTTTGATTAATTACTTAGAAAAAAAGAACGCGTTAAAAAAAATGAACAAAATGAATCGCAGCTAGCTTTTGATGTAAGCGGAACTAATGTTTGGTTCTGAGTTCCAGTTGAGTATCGTTTTGTGACTGAGGTTTCCGGTTTCGCCTTATGGCTGTGTCCGAATTCAGGGGTAGGACGCTTATGAGGACGCATTTCGAGACCGATGACGTCACAGCGACGCGACGAGTGCTGTCCGAATTCGAAGGATACTCATCCATGCGTCCTCAAATGCGTCCTCGCTCCACCCCAATTTCAAGGACGGGTCTGGTGTATCCTTGCTGGCCAAGGCTATCCCAGCATGCTTTGCGTGCCGGCCGTGGGATTCTACTGGTTCAATTCTGCAGCAGTAGCAGAAAAACCAGAGAGCAGTCCAGTTTTAAATGTCAGTTTCTCAAAAGATGATGAAAAGCTTGTGTTTAGGAATGTTTTGCTTCTCTTTATATGAAGTTTAATAATAAAAATCTCCACAAAAGAGGTTGAATGTTTTATTTTTCATAAGACAAGAAATCAATGTAAGCTAGCTTGAATGTTTTAAATGAAAGTTTAGGAAATAAGTCACCATAAAAGAGCTTCAAGTGTTTCTTTAGATCCATTTTATTAGCTTTAGCCTGTCTGTCGGCGCTGTCACGGTTGCTAGGCGACTGGACTGAGGGGCGGGGCTAAGTATGAGGCTAGACCGTCTGAATTCAGAGCCGCTTATTTCCGGTCTTAGCGGTCGAGCAAGGGCCAAACCTAGGTAGACCAGCTAGTCCACGTCCTCAGAAGCGTCCTACACAGCCAGAGAGTGTGTGTTAGACATAAAAGTAAAAGTGACAGTGAACGAGAAATGAATAAAAACACTCCCATAAACATGGTGTGGTTGTGGGTTTAAGTCTCATTTATTATAATTCTCTGGCGTGTTTAGTTCATGTTTTACTGATCTGTGTTCACTGGTGGAGCTAGCACTAATGCTAACTACTACAACTACATCTAGCTACACAGCTCTATTAAACAATGTTTGTACTCCAGTTAAATGAGCCTGTTGTTCAAGACTGGCATTAATAAATGGAGGTTTGGATCTTTTTTCTCCCTAAATAATAAAAACCATCATTTAAAAACTGCATTTTGTGTTTACTTGTGTTATCTTTGACTAATAGTTAAATGTGTTTGATGATCAGAAACATTTTGTGTGACAAACATGCAAAAGAATAAGAAATCAGGAAGGGGGCAGATAGTTTTTCACACCACTGTAGATCCTGTTTTGTAAATGTATGGCCACT
The DNA here is from genome assembly GCA_006937965.1 of Callopanchax toddi. Classification (NCBI taxonomy): domain Eukaryota; kingdom Metazoa; phylum Chordata; class Actinopteri; order Cyprinodontiformes; family Nothobranchiidae; genus Callopanchax; species Callopanchax toddi. The sequence continues at coordinate 1,586,355 of SSNR01000123.1, read as the reverse complement.
TCCCTTTTGTGTTTTTAGTGTCATAAGCCCGTACGGGCTGGGCACTTATTGTGCATGACACTTTAATAAAAATCTATTCATTTAATAGGACGTGGTTACATTCAGTGAGTGGGTTCTCACCTAGGGCTACATATTTAGAGTCTTTTTGAATCTCAGTAATTGAGGTGTTTTTTTTTTGTTTTTTTTTTCATGTTTGAACCTGAAAACAGTTGATTCTGATAAACTGATTTGTTGTGGTGTAAATTAAAGATGAACCTCTGTAGCGCCACCACTTGTTATGGTTAAGCAGTAAACTTGAATTCAGTGTTGCTGTACTACGACTTTCTCCTGTCTCTGGTTCAAACTGAACACCATTTCTTTAAATAAATTTGAGACTTTTTTCTGTTGAAGTCACTTTGGGTCACAGCTTTTAGGTGGGGATGGTGGGCCCCAGAGCCAGACCAGTTCAGAGCCTCCGTTTTACCGTTAGCTTAAAGAAGACTGTATGCTGCCTTGCTCGAAGGCATGACGCTGATGGTTGTTAAAGGACCGTCTTTGTGAGTGCTCTCCAGCTAGCTCCTGCTTTTGATTGCCGGGCACGAGTGTTGTCGTCGTATCATAAAAGCAGTTGTCATTTTGCGGTTCAGTAGCTTTGAGGAGGAGAAAGAAGGCGCTACGCTGCCTGAGACGTTTTTAGGAGAAAATGTGACTATTCATAGTGTTTCCTGTTCATCTCACAGAGTGAACCTTTGTGTTCCTTCCTACTCGTTTGAATGAGTTCATTTTATCACGTTAACCAGATTTAGAGCAGACGGTTTGGAGAATTTTATGAATGTTTGTGGTTGAAGGTTGATTAAATGGCCGTTTGTTGGTGATTATGTATTTTGAAGCAGCAATAAGTCCCTCAGTAACTCATGTGGACCATCAAACATGGTTTTCATTGACCAACATAACTGGAGGTTGTTCGTTCCCATCATCTCTGAAGGCCGTCTCCAGGTCTCTCCACCTCCAGCTAGATGGAGATTTAGTAGATCATTTATTTATTTAGAACATGTTTAGGAGGTAAAGAAAACTCACCAGTAAGAAGGTCAGTGAGTTTATCAGCTGGCATTTGTTAGTAAAATACATCTACAAGAGGAGGTTTTTGTTGAAACTTTAGTGTTTTAGTCATTTTTGCTGTAAAGAAATAAAACCTGAATGGAATTATTTAAATATTCATTCTCTTTCTTTCAAAGTTTTTTTAGGACGAAATGTTTTCTCTGAATTTGTTACACTTTTCTAATAGATTTTTGTACTTACTGTCCCTCTATCAGCCAGGTGCACTTCGTCTTGTATTTGTAGTTCCCTGGGCCGTCAGTCAAATAACCAGACGGTCCTGTGAGTCTGAAAGGAAAGGAAAAACACAAACGTTACAACTGGGATGAGCCGTTTTCAAACATGCATATTAACGTTTACTGCAGAAGGTGTGCACAAAATACAGCATTTATAAAAAAGATTGTGTATACACACACACACACACACACACACACACAGACAGACCAGTGAGAGTGCAGGTAAATACTAACTTCAGCCACTTCCCACAGCTAAGCTGAAAATAATTAAACCTCCAACGACACAGCCCTGTCATGTAATGTCTGCTGTGGGACTGCAGTGAAACAGGTCTGAGGTCAGCAGCTCCAAAACTAAACACCACCAAGATTCAATCACTGTGGTTTTCATTTACTTCACTTCAGTCCACGTGCATGAAAAGTTTTGAAGTGATTTCGTAAACTGGTCTCCTCCATACCAACAACTTCTACTAAGATTCCTGTTGTCATTCGCACAATAATGTTTTATTTGTATCCAGGCAACAAGTATGTAGCTGGAACTCTTTCACAGCTGCCAGGAAGCAGGTCGATAGTCCCAGACAGCTGTTCAGGTCCAAAGGGAGGGTTGTTCAGTTAGCCACTACTTCACAAACACATGGCTACGTGTTTCAAAGCAGCGCTGCAACCTGTAAGAGATGTTTAGTGGTTTGAAGGGTTTTTCTGCTGAAATATCTTAAATGAACTCGATGACACCAAGTACCCTGCTGCTGATCACACTGATAACAATCTTGGAGGTTAAAGGTTTGTTTTTAACTATTTTTTAATTGTATTGACAAGCTCACATTTCACTGATGCTAGAAGAAGCAACACATTTATATTTTCTAGGTCATAAAGGAAAATGAGGACTGAACGGCCCTTAACAAAAGACAGAAAGAAAGAACAAGATTGTGAAAATAAGCAGCCAAAATGAATGTTCTCCACAGAGTGGCTGGGCTCAGCCTTAGTGATGGGGGGAGAACCTCAGACATCCTCCTCCACATCAAGAGGAGCCAGCTGAGGTGGTTCTGGTATCTGGTCAGGATGCCTCCTGGACGCCTCCCTGGGGAGGAGTCTCAGGCATGTCCTGCCGGCAGGAGGCCCCCGGGTCGACCCAGGACACCTGAGGGATCATTTCTCCAGGCTGGCCTGGGAACGCTTTGGGGTCCCACCAGAGGTGGTGGCCAGGAGGAGGACAACAAGTACAAGATATGCACCGCATAAAAAACTAAATCTGTTGAGAAAAAAGCAAATAAATGAGCATAAAAAGTACAGTATTTATTGTCTGAAAGATGACATTATAGTTGTACCAAAAAGAACCATACAAACTTCTAGTTTCATTTCAAGCAACTCAAGGAATGATTATTGGAAAATTGTTTTAAAAAAAATAACTGAAGGAACAGTGAATAAAAAATATCCTAAACAAGTCTGGTGGCCATTTTACTGACTGTAACTAATCCAGAAGAACCTTCAGAACCCTGAACTGGTCCGTCTGTGTTCAGTCTAACAGCTCAGCAGAACAACTTCCCCTAAAACCGCAGAGCAACGCACAGGCTGACTGGACGCCATGCACCTAGCATAGACAGCACCACCACTCTGACCAACAGAAACCAGCTCCTAGTTCCTCCTAGAAAAAAAGTCTCTGACTACATCACCAGCTGTCTTTGACCTCATTCAACTACAAACACACATCCTCTACAACTGCTCCATTATGAGTTTTAATACGTCAGAATAAATCGAACAACAACATTCTCCAACAAACTGCTGGTGTCCTTCTACCGCTGCACGGTGGAGAGCATCATGCGCTACTGTCTCTGGGCATGGTTCTCCAGCTGCAGCGTTACAGAGAAAAGACCACAGGTCATCAAGGTCGCTCAGCGGAGAGCTGGCTGTCCTCTCCCCTCACTTGAAGAACTTCACAACTCCTGTTGCCTCAGGAACACAAAGAGAGTCCTTCAGGACCTTCATCACACCCAGGACATGTTCTGTTTGAACGTCTACCGTCAGGCAGACGGTTCAGACCCATAAAAACCAAAACTATCAGGCTGAGGAACAGCTTTTATCCTACAGCCATCACCATGCTGAAAACAGCCAAGTGGTCAGTCTGAACCTCTGTAATGTTAAAGAGTGTTTACAGCTCAATAGGGATGCACAATTAATCGAATTTTGATCGTGATCAAGATTTTGGTGGCCACAGTTAAATGAACCTGATCGTCAACGATATTTCCAGTCAGATTGCGAGCTCTTCTACTTGCCTCTTCATCACACACCGCCTCAACCAATAGTCTGCCAACCACCAGGGGGCGAACGCATGGCTAAAGCTTCCTTAAGCTGCCAAAATAAAAACCGCGCACAAGCCACTCAGCACTGTAGCAGCCAGTCACACATTACGGCGGCGGCAAGTTGGACTGATGAGAGCGTCATGTCTGGAATGGAAATGCTGCAGCATCTGGAGACGAGGCAGCTGGTAAACCAGACTATATCTGTGCTGACGGTCTAGTATACTAGGCTAGGATCCATCTTCTACACAAAGACACGCAGAAATAACAGACACAATATCTTTTTATTTGACCAAAGATATGTGTCCTATCAATACAGTGAGCAATGAAGGCTTCAGAAATCTGAGTATTTGAGGAGAGGGGTGAGGAGAGGGGGGGGGGGGGGGGTT
>SSNR01000123.1:1555614-1582355 GCA_006937965.1 Callopanchax toddi | reverse complement strand
GGGGGTTGTATTATTTATAAATATAAAAGTATTTGAGTTTTTAGTTGTTGTTTTTTTTTTTTGCATTATTTATAATCTATTCTAAAGTTTTATTTTTCACAGGAAAATGTTGCAACATTGTTTATACAGTGGGGCAAAAAAGTATTTGGTCAGCCACTGATTGTGCAAGTTCTCCCACTTCAAATGATGGCAGAGGTCAGTAATTTTCATCATAGCTACACTTCAACTGTGAGAGACAGAATGTGAAAAAAAATCCATGAATTCACATGGTAGGATTTTTAAAGAATTTATTTGTAAATTAGGGTGGAAAATCTGTCTTGAAAAGACAGATCATTGTAGTTTAGAAAGATAACTGAATTACCTTCACCTGAATGACATCTATACTGTTATATTCTAAAAGCCTATAAAGCCAAACTTAGGTGATGTCAGAAGGCAGCGTCCTCCTCCAGCTAACCAGGGTTCTGCTGTGACTCCTGTCTGTTTGGACATGATCTTCTGTCTTCATATTTTAACATGAAGGTGGAAATCCATTATTTATTCATTTACTGTGGTCTTGACAGGAATGTCAGAAGCTTCAACCAGTGGGTAAAACTGAAAGCAGACAGGAATGCCAGCACACACACACACACCCATAATAAACCAGTGTTTATCTGTGTGGCCTGTTTCTGACCGTAGTCAGCACTCTGTCAGACTTTGACCATTTACAACCACAAGGCCATAGACGCCATATCAGCACTAGGCTTCATGTCTCTGCTGCAGCCATAAAGGCAGTGGCTCTCCACCGGTGGGTTGGGTTTTCTGTGGGTCTCACTCTCAGGCAGGTAGGCAGGGTCCAACAGGAACGCCAGTTTTGCTGACCGGCATTGACGATATTCAGATTTCATTTTACTGACACAAAATGAAAATTCACGATTAGATATTACACAAAACGAGGACGGCTTTACCATCAAATTTATAAGCCGTCCCTAGAAAGTTAGGCCGTCATGTTTGAAAACAGGCCGTCACAATGACGGCTGGCTAGCTAATAATATGGTCTCAGGTCTTTGGGTTAAAAAATGTTAAGAAATAAAATGAAACATCATCCAGTCGGCAGGTGAGCTCATTTATCCACTAAACTTCAGACTTTGGGACTCCTGATGGAGAGAAATTATTCTCCCAGTAATTCCTCCTGATAGGATGCACGTTTTACAAATGTTGTTTCACCGGCTATTGAAGCCGTTAACGGTTAATAACTGGTTAACTATAAAGTCACGTCACCGCCCGTACAGGTGACCAGAACGACTGACTCATCTCTCTCTCTCACATGAGCGTTAATATTCTAACCGCTGCTCCGTCAGGAGCCACAGAGCAGCGCCGCGTCACGCCCCCTCACCTGTTCCTGCTGCACCTGACAGCAGGGTAAGAACTGTCCCACAGACAGTTGTTCTGTCTGTCAGACCCGTGAGGTGCACAGGAGTCTGTCCTCCATTAAATCTGTTTTTATATTATTCTAAATATTATTCTTGTAGTAATCTTGTGTTAAATGTTCGTATTTAATGAGCATTAAGCAGAAAACTGTTGCAGTGTTTTACAAAATAAATACAGAGCCAAGTTATTTGTCTATTTATCCCCTGCAACACTATCCTGCAGCGCTGCAGGCAAAGGAGCATTTAGCTCCGCCCCCACCGGTCCCTGGACGTATTGCTTGGCGTGCAATCGGTCCGTGGTAAGAAAAAGGTTGGGGACCACTGAGCTAAGAGATCTATTCTATCATGTTCATCATGGGGGAGCCTCCAAAGAAACAAAGGAAACTTTTATCTGACGATTGAAAACCCGGTGCGCAGCAGGGGGAAGTTTGTTTTTATGACAGCGATTTCAACGTCGTACACTAGGGGGTGCTAAAAACAAGCCAAAACTGCCTAGTGTGCCTTTAACCTCATTATTTATCAGCATATCAATTTTCAACAATTCATTCTCCGTTTCAAGATTATAGAGATTTCACCATTACCGACGACCGCTTTATAAATAAAATGAATGCTAATTAAGAATTAAAATTAAGAATCTGTGAAACTTCTCTCAAGAAGGATGTAACCATCAGAAACCCAGCAGGAGGCAAATAGATTCACATATTTCAGAAGGACTAAATACATTTTTTTATTATAAATTAAATATAATCATGCAAAAAAAACGGAAGTCAAATTTGTTGCGACCAATAAACCGACGTAAACGGCTACGAGCTTCATGTCCAGCCTCCAACAAGACGAGAGCTTGTTCTGATGGGAACAACTGAGCCGAGAGGTCTGGAACAACAACACGAGAGCAGATAAACACCGCGCCTCATTCAGAGGCAACAACAGTCCTCTTCAGCAGCAATACGCTCAGACTGAAAGGATAAAACATTTCCACCCAAACTGTCGCTTAGACAAATACAATCAATTAAATGTAGATGAATCAGATCGTTTTACATGTTTATTCATTTAGCTGATACCTTCATCCAAAGCGACTTACATTTTATATACACCTATCTATCAGGCATGTTGTGATCTGTGGGGGAAAGCGGAGCACATGAAGAAAACCCACGCATGCATGGGGAGAACATGCTAACTCCACGCAGAAAGGACACTAGAGGATTTGAACCTGCAACCTTCTTGCTGCGATGCAACAGTGCTAACAACTGAACTGCACCACCATGCAGCCCATTACATGTTCATTCACAGCAGCAGCAGCCATTTTATTCATCTGATAAAGTTTTTCATGTTAGCATAAAAGATATACCTCGACATCAAAGTAGGAGAAGCTACATTCTTAAAAATCAGACTGAAGCTAGCATGAGGATTCACTGGTGGCTGGGGTCACAGATTAGTCAAACTCTTAATTAGGGCTGCAACGATCAGTCCACAGAACTGAAGACGTCAACAACAATAAAACCATCAGCGCATCACAAACAGAGCCTTCAACAGACAACAACACTTTGGCTTGTGTGACTACAATGCACTGGGGAGGTACTGGTTTTTATGGTTTGCCAAAACTGCACACAGGACTACCAGTGAAGAAGAACTTCTGAGGAGGAAGTTAACACAAATGTGGGTTTAACAGCGAACCAGAGGAGGGCCAAAGAAAAAGAAAGAAAACGATTCTAGAAACTTTAAAAGTTCAAGGAAAATAAATAAAAGTTGTTCAAGAACAGAGCTGACTTTTTTTTCACCGCTGTAAAACTAAAGTCTTGTATCTCCAGGAATTCAACTTTTCAGGAAATGAAAAACCGTGTTTGCTTTGCCCGTAACAAACCCCGAACCGTCACAAGTCCACAAGCTCTTTGACACTAGGGGTTTTCATTTTGACACTGTATTTTTTAAAAGTTTGACCAGTAGGTTTGATTTACGTATAAACATTAAGGTGATGAAAAATGGAGACACAAGGTCTTAGTCTGACGTTAGTGAGTCACACTTCTTACTCTGGTTTTACTGAAGTATTTATATCAAGGTTTAGATCACTCACACTTGCTAGGGTTGTTAAGTAAACATAAAGTCAAATGCAGTCTATTAAAATAAAGTTTGAGTTGAGCTGAGGTTCAAACTGCACCATATTTTAAAAGATAAACAAAAGTTTTATTTTATTCCTCGCTTTGGGTCAGGGTTTGTCAGTGGGTCCCAAAGCCACCAGTTGAGAACCGCTGCTCTAAACCGTCTCTATGCTGGATCTGGTGAACCCACAGGGTACTGCTGTACCTGATGACTGGGCGTATCCAGGACCATGGGTTTTAAAAAACCAAAATCTGATCCAGACAGCGCCTAACCCTGGAAAGCTGAAACATTAAAGGCTCAGCAGTAATTTAGGCTGAACGTTAGCCGTTATGATGAGCTCAGCGACTGGCTAGGCTAATGTGGAGAGCTCCAGCCCCTTTCCTTGACCATGACCAAGTGCTGACGATGCTTTACACTGCTGCAGGTTTGGTTTGACACCCTGAGAGGCTAGCACTGAGCTGAGACAGCAAGGCTGAGTATCAAATTAAACTAAGCTGAAAATGCTCTGGATTTCCTTAAAAACATTTGCCTGGTGCCAGCTCACCGAGCTCACCTCGACGGACTCGGTTCAGCGATGCAGACATGCTTTCTCATCATAATTGTGGAAGAAGATCAGATGCTGAAGCTCCTATTTGAAATCAAAAGCAGTGGATTCAAATGTAGATTCTCTGGTTTGCTGCTCGTCATTTTGGCAGGATGCTTTCAGACATCTTCATCAGGTAAATCAGTAATATCACTGATGTGACGCTGATAAAGGGCCACAGTGGAAATAGATAAGAGCAGTGGTTCTAAACTGGTGACTTTAGGACCCACCTCAATAACAAACTGATGAAAGATAAAAGAATAATGATGGTGCAGTTTTAACCTTCACTATTTATAACATTTAAAACAACAAAAAGTTGACCCAAGCCTGGATAGTAGAGGAAAATATCACAGTATGCAAACACAAAAAACCAAGTGTAATGATCAGACAAAACTACCATCAGGTGGTGGCGCTAGAGAGGGAAATATTCCTCTTTACCTTCAATTAGCTGCATTTTAATTTAACCCTAAACTTTTCACATCTTTAAATTCAGTCTTTTAAGCAGAATCGGGGGGGGGGGACAGACTTTGCTTGCAGCTGGAGGAGTATATGTGTAACATTTAAAAACAGCATTATTTAACATTTTTACGTGGGCTGAGTATTTGGCTTCAACCATTGTTATTAATTAAGAAATTAATTTATAGGGGGTAGAATAAATGGCTTTTGAAAAAACGGGTGGCGATGGGCTAAGCCATCGCCGATGGTCCATATAGTCATCTGATCGCCCAGCCCTACTATTCAGTCACTCATTCTAGCATCAATCATGAGGAGGACATGACAATCAGAACACTACAGTGACAGACATTTAAAACTGAATAAAAAAGTGGAATTACGGAGAAGCTTTAAAAATACATCCATCCATCTTCTGAACCACTGCATCCACGACGGTCACGGAGAACTGGTGTCTAGTCTACCTCCAGCATCACAGGGTGAGAAGTGGGGGACAGCCTGGACAGGTCACCAGTCAGGGACACACAAAGACAAACAACCAGTCACACTCTCACTCACACTTAGGGACAATTTGGAGTCACCAGCTAACCTACCACACATCTTTTGTGCCTGTGGAAGCCCCACAGGTCCCCCATGGTGGGAGCCATGACCAAAAACGCCCGGAGTTACTGTACTGAGGCGAGCGTCCAGTAAAGTGGCAACAGCAGAGAGGGATTCACTTTTGATGCTGCTAAATCTCCTGCTGACAGCTTGGAGGAGCGTTTTCATTGTTTTGATGCTGTGGTCAATACAGTTCTCCTCGGCGAACAGGAGTTTTAAAACGGTGACGACTGGGATTACGTCGGAGGTCGCTGAACTGAGTTTCCTCGTTTCCTCAGAACAGCGGCTTTGCAAACATTGCACGTTGCCGTCTTGCTTTGCGCCGTTTCTACCGTAAAATATTTCCACACCGCGGACATGTTGTGTGGAAGAGTTCAGCGCTGCTCAGAGCTAACCTGCCATCTATAAGCAAACTGCAGCGGGTGTCCTGAAAGGAGGCGTATCATCTCTGTCTGTGTGGGGCACAGACACATCACCTAGCCCAGGATCACTTGTGTATTTCAGCAGACCGCTCTGGATCGGAAACTTCTCCAGGTTGGATCGGAACCTGATACCGATCCTGGATCGGATACACCCCATCCCTAGGTGAAACACCCACACTATTTGAAGCAATTCATTTTAAGAACTGGGTGAGTTTTTGCCTCCTTCAAGAGTCTAAAAGTCTGAAGTTTCAGTAAATAAATCAACTCTGAGGTCATGTTCACCTGCCGACACCTCGCTGAGCAAAACAACCTTCTGTTGAGGGATGTGACTAGATGACGTTCCATTATTTTATATTTCTAAACACTGTTTAGCCCAGACCTGAGACACACTGGGGCTACACGGTAGCTCAGTTGGTAGAGTGGCCGTCTGGCAACCGGAGGGTCACCGGTTCTGTGGCTGGGTTACATTGCTGTTGTGTCCTTGGCAAGACGCTTCACCCACACCGTCTAGTGGTGGTGGTCAGAGGGACCTGGCGGTGTCGGTGCATGGCATCCGCGCCTCTGTCAGTGTGCCCCAGGACAGCTGAGGCTACAATGTAGCTGATCGCCACCAGTGTGTGAATGAGTGACGTGTTGTACAGCACTTTGGGGAGTGTAGAACACTCTAGGAAGCGCTCTATAAATGCAGGACATTTACCATTTTACCACTGAAAACAGGTCCACGACCCACCAGTTGAGAACCACTAGATTGGAGTGCAAACCACAATGATGCGAGGTCACTGCTGAGTGGCCGTTTACTGCCGTTTTAAAACTTTCAACTGGACTGAGCATGTGTGATACATACTGGACCTGAGCTGCTGTTGGCCTGTTGTTGATGTAGAAAAGCCTCCTGAATGCTGTATTCAGGTAAATGATTTATAACCCAAAATCTTAGAACCAACCCAAAAGCTGCTCCATTTCAAACAGACATAAAAACAACCTGAAAAAAAGGCGGCCTCTGATCCAAACTGGCCCTGTGCCACATTGGGTTCAGGGGACAAAGGTCACCTGTTGGCTCTCACAAATACGAAACGCTGTTTGAATGCCGAGTGCAGAATGAACTAGCTGAAAACTGCTGAAGACCTGAGCTGAAGCTGAGCGGTCATTAGCCATTTGTTTTGACTATGATCAGCTGAGGGAAATGATTTTGTCACAGCAGCAGACAAATAAAAAAAAACTGTAAACTAATTCAAATGTGTGTGTAACATAAAAAATAGGCATCAACAGCAGATGAGCACAATATCAAAAATCTACAGAAACAGAAGGTCTAACAGCTAATTCACTCTGAGGAGTGTGTAATGATGTCAGAGTGAATATTATAGTAGGGTTGGGCGATGTGTCAGTTTTTCCCCAATCGTCTATCATCAGTCCAAAAATCTATTTATTTGTGCTGGTGACATGTTGACATATTTGCAGGCAATGTAAACACTGATGGATTTGCCAAATTAAAACTCAAAAGTCCAAAAATTGAGGAAATAGTTGCAAAAAAAGATGTCGCCTATTTGAGGTTACTTTGACTTTAAACAGACATAAAGAGCTCCAACCTGCTGAGTGCTAAGCTAACAGTGCTAGCAGCAGCTGCTCCGTCACCACATGGCTCAAAGCTGCAGCAGAGATTTATTTTACTATGTATTTATTGTACCGTGACACTACTAATGTCTGTAAGTTCATCTGAAAATTAGAACAGAAAGGTAATAAAAATGAATGTGCTTGTCTGAAAGTTGGATTTAGGAATGGATTTGAATTTTTCTTTTGTAAAAAGAGGCAGTAATTATAAGATTTTTTTCTAACTGCTCCCTTTCATTCAAATGTTTTGTCTTTTATATATTCTGTTTGTTTTCTTTTTGGATTTATTGTTTAAATGAAATAAACAATTTTTTAATGACAATATAATCACAACTCTTTCTGAGTGACACCTCCACTGAGTTACAGTGCTGTGAAAAAGTATTTGCCCCTTACAGATTTATTATGTTTGACTTTTTACTGACTTGTCACACTTAAATATTTCTAATCAGAAAACAAATTTCAGTATCAAACAAAGAAAAACTGAGAAAACAAAAAATACAGTTTTCAAATGAGGATTGTATTTATTAAAAAGGTAAAAATCTACCCAAACCAACCTGGCCCTGTGTGAAAATGGCATTATCCCCTTTGTAAAGTCATGATCCAGACTATTTGTAAAGCTGATTTCAGCTCCACTAGCCACACCTGATCACTGTGAGACATGTGAATAAATCACCTCACTAGAACCTGTCTGACAACATGAAGGAGGCTCAAAAAGCAACACATCATCATGTCCTGTTCTAAAGGAAGAACCAAGAACATCTCAAGTCCTGCAGGACTCACTGGGTTCAAGTTAAGGTCAGAGGTCATGATTCAGCAATAAGAAAGACGGGACAAAATTGTCCTCCATCATAGAGTTCAAAGGTCAAAACCTCTCCTGACCAAAAACAACACAAAGACCAGTCTGACATTAGATAAAAACATCTTGGTGCTCCCAGAGACTTCTGGGAAAATATTCTGTGACAAGACAAAAGCTGAACTTTGTGGAAGGTGTGTGTCCGGGATCGTTCCACCTGGGAGGTGTGTGTCCCGTTCCTCCTGGGAGGTGTGTGTCCCGTTCCTCCTGGGAGGTGTGTGTCCCGTTCCTCCTGGGAGGTGTGTGTCCCGTTCCGTTCCTCCTGGGAGGTGTGTGTCCCGTTCCTCCTGGGAGGTGTGTGTCCCGTTCCGTTCCTCCTGGGAGGTGTGTGTCCCGTTCCGTTCCTCCTGGGAGGTGTGTGTCCCGTTCCGTTCCTCCTGGGAGGTGTGTGTCCCGTTCCATATGGAGTAAAACTAACTCTGGATTTCAGAAAAACATCATCATACCAACAGTAAAACATGGTGGTGGTAGTGTGACGGTCTGGGTCTGTTCTGCTGCCTCAGGACCTGGAAGACCTGCTGTGGTAACTGAACCTGATTTCTGCCGTTGGTCTACCAGATCATCCTGAAGGAGAATGTCTGGTCTTCTGTTCCTGACCTAAAGCTGAAGCTCATTTGGGTTCTGCAGCAAGACAATGATCCACAACACACCAGTCCTCCTCTGAATGGATTAGGATAGACAAAATGAAGATTGTGGAGTGTCCTAGTCAAAGTCCTGACCTGAATCTGATGGAGATGCTGTGGTTGGACCTTAAAAAAGCTTCATGCTGGAAAACCATCCAATGTGGCTGAATTACAACAATTCTGTAAAGATGAGAGGAGCCAGAATTCCTCCCCATTCAAAGAGCCATAAATCCCATCACTCTGATCACAAACGCTTGATGACAGGTGCTGCTGCTAACAGTGGCCCAACTAGCATTAGGTTAAGGAGGAATCACTTTGTCACACAGGACCATGGAGGTTTGGATGGCTTTCCCCTTAATAACAAAACACTTTCATTCAGAGTATTTTATGTTGCGTTAACTTTGTCTAATGTTTACATTTCTTTGATGATCTGAAACGTTTAAGAATGACGGACATGAAAAAGGAAAACCTGAAGGAGGAATCAGGGCTGACAGAGCTGCTATAATGATGGTGAAAGTTGGAGTAAAGTAGTACTAGTAGTAGTAATAGTAACAGTGTGCTGTTGACAGCTCAGTAATACTAATCTAGTCGAGCACCAGTAACCGGTTAGCTCCGTTTGCTTCCCGTCTCCCTGATAAAAGCAGCTTTATTCCGTCCGTCGGTCGGTCCGTGTGATCGGTACCTGAATCGCCCTCCGCAGTGCTGGCACTGGTCCCCGACCCAGCCGGGGAAACACACACAGCTGCCCGTGGCGGCGTTACACTGTCCGTTCATACACGGCTTGTCGCATTCCTTCGCCTCGGTGAAGCCCGGCAGACCGGAGAGCAGCACGGCAGCCGAGAGCAGCAGCGCCGTAGTGAGCATCACCAAGCTCCGGCCCGGTCTGGAGCCCGAGCAGGCCCGCCGCCGCGTCGCCCCGAACATTCTCTCAGTAAAGATGGCCGCTTGAGACAGGCGCTCCGGCCGCCGCTTTACGGACACAGACCGCGGCTCGCGGGGCTCCTCTCGTGGGGACGCCGGTGAAGCTTCCCTGGAGGTAACGTTCGGTGTGTTCGCTGAAGGTGGCTGTCCCTTGCTCCTCGGTTTACATCTTTCCTGTGGCTCTGTTTCCCAGCGCCGCACCGAGCCGCATATTGACGTTCGGAAGTGACGTCATGACGACGGAAATGCGCAACGGAAGCGGAGTTTTTTGTTTGTTTCTTTCTTTTTTCAAAACTTTATTTAACAACTGACATGTACAAACAGCTACATGCTGGAATTGGTAGGATAATTTGCACATGTCGGGGTCATATTTACAAAAGACTGAAAAGTAAGGTTTTATCTTTTCCATCACAGTGGATGAAGAGCTTTGCTCAGAGAATCACATTGTTCACAATAACAACACAACAACATGGATACAGGTTGTTTTCATTGAAGGCTGCTTTGACCATGGGTCGGTTCAATGGTGTCATGGTTAGAAATCATCAGATTGAAGAACCATGCTCCAAGGATTTAGACCTGGATGTGTTTTAAAGTTCAAACTGAGTTTGGTGTCCAGACATAAAAAGGCACCAGGCAGGGAATGTGGCTGAGCTGCTCTGACAGAGAGGGAAGTGGATCACATGCTTCATATATATATATATATATATATATATATATATATATATATATATATATATATATATATATATATATATATATATATATATATATATATATATATATATATATACATACATATATATATATATCCATAGAATGGTAATGGTAGCACAAAACAGTGAATTATCTTGTGACTTTTTGTCTTTGGTTTCTGTTTCTAATGACAAACACTCGCCCTCTTGTGGCGGTTTTGTGACATTACAAATAACAGTAATTACAGTGCTTTTATATAAAAATCTTGAAACATAAACTGAAAATTAAAGAACATGTTATTTAATGTAAAACCATTCAGCGGTACTTAGGATATATTAAAATACTGTAAGTTTTACAGAAACTCATAAATCAGGAGAGTAATGTTTGAAAACAGCTAGCTAATGAAGTGAAGTGTATTCAGCAGGAATGGTAGTACAAAGCAGTGAACTATCGTGTGACTTTTTGGTCTTTGGTTTCTGTTTCTGCTGACACACACCCGCCATCTTGTGGCGGTTCTGTGACATTACAACAAGCATTATCTACAGTGCTTTTAGTTGAAAAACCTTGGTATCTGTCGCCCTCTTGTGGCAATAAGGTGAAACTACAGCAAGCATTATTTACAGTGCTTTAAAAACCTGGAAAAATAAACAGTAACCATAATTCAACCATTATTGAACCATACATAGGACATGTTAAAATACTGTAATTTCTAAAGAAGCTCATTATAAATGAAGGCAGTATTGTTTGAAAACAGCTAGCTAATGAAGTGAAGTGGTAAGTACTTCGGTCCGCAGGGCTGCACATATTTGTGGGAAATGTGGATACAGTGCTACTTCTGCATCCTTGGATCAAATTATTGGTGGGGACAATTCAGCGATAGCTGAGTATTGGTGGGGACACGTCACCTCCATCCATGCCAAATCTACGCCTATGCTGAATGCTACCATCGCTGTCATTTTCATTGTCAGTGCATTACTTTGCTCAGACATCCTGGAGGAACTCTGGAGTGGAACCACAGCCGAGGTGCTTCATCTGGTCAGGACGCCTCCTGGAGACTTGTTGAAGGATTGAAACCCTCTGGTCCACCCAGGAGGGAATGTGCTGTATCTCCAGGCTGGTCTGGGAACTCCTTGGGTTCCCACTAGAGGAGCTTGTGGAGGTGGACGGGGAGAGAGGACAGTCTGGGGTTCCCTACTGGGGATGCTGCCCCTGAGACCCGGACACAGATAAACCAGTAAGCAATGTGAGGCAGATCACGTTCATTATCAGAACTTTATTCAACATGAAATCAAAATCTGATTTTATTAAATCTCCTGTACAGTCCAGAACTCTAAATCAAACATGTAACTTAGCCTAAAGCCTGGGACACACTGAAGACGGATGCGTTGCGCCCGCGCCGCCATAAAAAACCAAAACATTAGTTACTGAGAGTGGCTACACAGAGAGCGCAACGCCACGTCCCAGAAATGCTGGTCTGCGCTAAATATAGAATCTGGTTCTATTTCAAACGCTGCGCCGCGGCTTTTACGGCTTTAATACGGCAATTTCCCAAGAAGCGTTCAGCTGCGTGGTGCGTCCTGTGAACCCAAAAGACCACAGCGATTCCGTGGCGTAACGCATCCGTCCTCTGTGTGCCCCAGGCTTAACTCTCGTGAGATATGTGACTTTGTGAGACTTCAGGGCACCGGACCAGAGACTCAGAAGTTACAAACGTGGTATTCTGGATCCAAGCAGCAGATGGTGCTGAGGGACTTTTATTAACCTGTAAAGGGTCAGATTAGTTCAGACTGGATCAAGGAAAAGATTTAAAATAGGAAAAAGTTGCAAAGTGTGCCTTTAAAGAGCGATGTCACCCCGTGTATTTCTCTTTGTGAATGGTGAAATTTGCATCATGAAAAGTTAGTTTCGGCAGGGAGCGTTCATCCTCCACAAGAACTCCGTTGTCGAACTATTTCAGCAACGTGTCATACAGGTGTGTGTATCAGGTGTGTGTGTGGAGGGGAGGGTGTGTGTGTGTGTAGTTTAAAACGATCCGTCCTCGCTACGTGAGGAGCGGAGGTATACGGTCTCCGGCGCAAACCCTCACAGTTCGCGCTGGTCCTCCTAGCTCGGGTCGATCCAGACCGTGACCCTTCAGGTCCGTCCGCACAAAGCAGCACAGCAGGCGCCGAAGAAAAACGTCAACCGCTAACCGCAGTAACCACGCTCATCCTCCCTTTCTGACCAATCACAGCAGTTGTTCTCGGACATCCTGCCGAAAAAAGTTCGGCCCAGCTGATGTGCACAAGAACACGCCGTTAGCGCTGCTGAACTGGGTCTGCGACAACAAAATGACGTCATTTTGTTCTCGCAGACCCCCAGCGAGAACAAAGTTCTTTCTTCTCGTGGAGGATGAATAGGCCTTGCTCCCTAGGGGCAGCCTGACAGAAAATAACTGAAAACCACTGGTCTGGGGTGAAATGCATGTTGGGAAAATGTTAACATGTATAAAGGAATGAAACTGTCACCATGAAATGTTTCACAGAGTTTAGACACCTTCAGTCCTTTTGTTCATCTGGCTGTAAATCAAGTCTGTACACAATCAGAGTGAAGTTGATGATTTTGGCGAAAAATCCAGGTAAAGAAAACTCTTGGATCTTCTTGTAACCCATGTGCTCGTACAGTTTCTGAGCATCCGTCTGCACCACAGAGGTGTTGAGGACAACAGCGGCGTAACCTCTGTCTCGAGTAAAACCCGCCACCGTCCGACACAGAGCCTTGGCGATGCCCCTCCCGCGGTGACTCTGGTGCACCGACATGCGCTTCAGTTCCAGACACTCAGGAGATTTTTCAGAAGGGAGACAACCCACTGTCCCGACCACCCGTCCATCGCTTTCAGCCACCCAAAAACAAGAGTCCCTCTGCTTCAGGTAGGTCTCACTGATGTTCTTCAGGTCACTCCTGAGACATGTCTCTATGTAACTTCTGAACATGTAGACCATCATCTGCCGGGCGCCGGCCAGGACGAGGGTGACTGCCAGGATGGGCAGCAGGAAGGAGTGGGAGCTGGTAATGAGAGCACAGAACGTACACAGGAGCAGCAGCTGGGTCAGCGGCTGCTTCAGGACGTGCATGAAGGACGAAGGCAGGTGTTCGTTCATCCCCAAGACGAAGATCTCCTTCACCTGCTCAGCGTCCTCATCACGGTACTTCCTGACCTGGAAGTTGTCCATGGCTGAGTGTTTTACTAAAAGAAGAAGAAGAAAACATTTATAAACAACTGAAAAAAGCAGCATGAAGCTGTTAAATGTCTAATTAATGACAGGACTCCATCATCATCATCATCAGTGAGCTGTAAATGAACAATGTGTCTCTTATAATCGGTGTTAAACCCATCAGTTGTCACATGAGTAAAGGTCAGAGTTGAACAGGGCAGCTGTTCGTATGGATTTCATCTGATCTCTAAACCTGCTCTGGTTTAGAGATCGGAGGAGGGAGTCCCAATTTCAATGTAGGCCTCAGTGAGTCTTCACCTATTCCCTCAACTAGAAACATCTTTAGATCTTGCCATGAACTTTGACCCAAAATGTACCTAATCCATCTTGTCCTGGAGGTTTTCTTATATGTTTGAAATCACTCCATTCCACAATCCAATGTCAGATTCACAGCCCTCTTTAAATGCTACACTTATAGCCTGGGACACACAGAAGACGGATGTGTTGCGCCACAGAATCGCCGTGTAGCCACTCTCAGTAACTATAATGTTTTTGTTTTTTTTAAAACGGCGTGGGCGCGACGCATCCGACCTCTGTGTGTCCCAGGCTTTATGTTTAAACGTCATTTTTCATTTTCTCTAGAAAGGTGATGAATTCTCAACCTTAACATGAAGTTTAAATCCTGTACATGTAATTATTCAGTTTTATGATCTGGATTCAATAGGATTGATTAATTTACGTCTTTTTGTTCGCTCTGTTATAAGATATTTCCTGTTGCTAAATGACACTTATGGACAAAACAAAAGCAGCTCTGCTGCTGCTCCATTGTTGTCATCAACCACACCAGGAGATGCTGATCTTTTTTTTTTTAACTCTTAAACATTTTCAAGTTTACATTAATGAACACAGAACAATAAATGAAGACTAACATGAACAAAATAAACAACAGCAGGAGCCGTCTACGATGCAGGTTTTAATTGTTCACATTTTTCTGAGGTATTCCTGATGGAAAAGGTCAGTCGCTCCATAACATG
This sequence comes from Callopanchax toddi, assembly GCA_006937965.1. Classification (NCBI taxonomy): domain Eukaryota; kingdom Metazoa; phylum Chordata; class Actinopteri; order Cyprinodontiformes; family Nothobranchiidae; genus Callopanchax; species Callopanchax toddi. Next base: position 1,567,874 of record SSNR01000123.1, on the reverse strand, counting down.
CAGTTTGTGTTTTCTATCCATCCACTCCAAAACCGTAGGTGGTTCCTCCTTGTTATGGCCCTGGATCTGTAACAGGTCTCTGTCTATCCTGTTTCTTCAGACCAGTTGGGATACGGAGTGAAACTCTCTTCCAGCTGTAGTCCAGTGGTCAGCTTGAGGGTCATTACCACTTCTGTCCAGTAGGTGGAGCTCTTGGGGCGCTCTCAGAAGATATGAAGTGACCAGCTGATGTCTCTCCATACGTCAGAGCTTGAGATGGTTGATAGTCTTACAAATATTTGACCAACTTTTCTGAGATATTTTTATGAAAGCTAGTATTCTGTGGGTTAAACATCTAAATCTGAAGCTTTGAAACAATCATGTTGTTTCAGTGAAAACAATGAAATTATATAAGGAGGAATTATGAAGTTAAACATCCTCCACTGTTAGATCATCATACCGTAATGCCTGGTGGATCTGCGCACAGCAACACCGCTGAACGTCTGGGCTGGACCTTAAAAACAGCTCCACTGCGATGCAGTAGAACTGCTTCTGTACTTTACAATTACAATGACACGTTTCAGCTTCGCTGTGATTTTTCCTGCTGAGGTGGTTTATGTAATTAACGCCCTGTTTTCATTGTTGTCTCAAACTTCGTGAGTGAACTGGGAGCAGAAGTAATAAATGACAAACACCGTCAGCCTGCTAGCATTACTCGTGTTAGCTTTCGTAGATTTGACGCCTTTGAACTAAAAATAAAACAGTAGAACTACTTACTTCAGTTTAGATCACCGAGAAGAGACAACGAACGAGTTTCCGGCCGTCTCTCAGGATCCATTAACTCCCCCTGGATCCTGGTGCAAAGGTCAACCCAGGAGACGATAGTCAGTCGGATCCCACTCGGGTTTTACTGTAACCTAGACTTTCAAAGTAAAAGCTGACTTCCGGTTCGTTTATTTACAGAAGCGTATTCATTTGATTTGATTTTGGTCATTAAAAAACACAATAAACAAACAAAACAAAACAAAAAACACACAAACGAAAAGGTGTGTGCTGAAGAATAGCTTCATATGCCTTATGCACACACACACACACACACACACACCCCTTGGGCAAGAAATGTCTTGCCCAAGGACACAACGACAATGTAACCCAGATGGAGCTGGGGATTGAACTGGCGACCCTCTGGTTACCAGACCGGCCACTCTCCCAACTGAGCTAGTGCCGCCCCGTGGTTAAAAACAATGGGGTAAAATACTGACCAAACAAAACTATAACTTTTATGTAATTTGATGTATTTCATCCTGCCCTGAAGCCAGAGATCCACCCAGTGCTGGTCCTGAACCAGTCCACCACATCATGTCTCTGAAGGCTTAAGAACACGATGATTTTTACTGGGAGTTGTTCTAAAGATGTGGAAAATATAAGGTTCTCTTTGTTGTCATACAGAAAATATATTACAAACAACTGTGCACAGACAGAATTATGTTTTGTTTTCTGGTGTTTGGAGCTGAGGTTAAAACTGTGACCCATCGGGGGGGGTCTTCCTGAGTGCGGTCACAGGATGCAGAAGTGTGCAGGAGAACAGGGTCAAGAGATGTTCACGGTTCAGCAGACCTGTGCTCTGATTGGCTGTGAGAGGGGAGTAGTTTCAGCAGGTCTGTTGTCTTTATGTTCCTGTCTCTCAGGCAGGCTTTAATTATTAAACTACTCAGATCAAAAACATATCAACAAACATTTCATCTCAAATGTAGAGGCTAAATAACTAAACCACGTTTTGTATATTTTAGAGATAAATTAAGGTACACTTGAGGTGCATTGTGTTTTGTAGTGTATAACAGTGACGTCACGGGGAAATCACATGGAGGCGGGGTGTGCATCTATGTCAACAAACGATGGAGCAATAATGTCAAAATCCGTGATCAGTTATGCACCCCTGATGTGGAACTGCTGTCGGTGTCTGTCTGACCTTCTTACCTCCCCAGGGAGTTCCCTCAGATTGTTATCACTGTGGTCTACATCCATCCCAAGGCCAACGTTAAAAACGCAGCTCAACTGATCAAACAATCCACAGAGAAACTCCAGGCTCTGTCTCCTGACGCTCCTGTTTTTATTCTGGGTGATTTTAATCAATGTAAACTGAGGTCTACCTTAACTCACTTTTATCAGTATGTCACCTGTCCAACCCGCTTTAACAAAGCACTGCATCTCTGCTATGGATCTATTAAAGGAGCATATAAATCATCTCTGCTGCCTCCCGTAGGGTCCTCAGATCATAACGCTGTTCTTCTGGAACCTATCTACAGGACTGTTTTAAAAAGAGAGGCGGTCCAAACCAAATCTGTGAAACACTGGACACAGGATGCCATCCAGCATCTGCAGAGCAGTTTGGATTGCACTGACTGGTCTGACTGGTCTGACTGGTCTGTGTTCACTCAGCAGGATCCCCTCTCAGGAGAAATGGACCTAAATGAACTGACGCTCACTGTATGTAGTTATATAAACTTCTGTGAAGAGATATGTGTTCCTGTCTCTCAGGTTAAAGTCTACCCCGACAACAAGCCGTGGATAAACAAGTCCTTGAAGAAACTAATTATAGAGAAGCAAAACTGTTTTTTAAAGGGTGATGTTAAGGGAGGAAAGGAGGCCAAACAGTTAGTTAGAAGAGAAATAAAAACAGCTAAGCTTAGTTACAAGGACAAAATTGAACAGAAATTTAAAAGCAATGATCTTAAAACAGTCTGGAATGGTATGTCAGCCATGACAGGCATACAAAAAGCACAAAATTCACACATCAGACTGAAAGGCTTTCATCTGGACCAGGAACAGCTGATAGTTTTAACACTTATTATCTTAGGTTTGACAGTAAGGACTTTAATGATCAAATCATCCAGATGAAACAGGAGTTTTCCTCTTCTCCAGTGTCTGATTTAAACTTTAATGTCCAGGACGTTAGAAAGGTGCTCCAGAGAACTAAATGTAACAAGAGTCCTGGTCCAGACCAGGTCTCGGGGCACCTCCTCCAGCACTGTGCTGACCAGCTCTCGGGGTCTTTTGTCACATTTCTAAGAGGTCTCTGGAGGAGCAAAGAGTCCCTGCTCTATGGAAAAAACCCACTATTATTCCTGTACCCAAAACCAAGTCCCCTCAGGACATTAGTGGTTTTAGACCAGTGGCTCTAACGTCTCTAGTTATGAAAGCTTTTGAAAAACTGATGAAGATGAAGCTGGTCAAATCCACTGAAGGCGAGTTAGACCCTTTCCAGTTTGCTGACCGGAGTGACAGAGGGGCTGAAGATGCAGTTTGAACTCTTCTTAACCTAACTCTTAAACACACTGAGGGCCTCGATGCTCATTTACTGTTTTTAGACTTTTCATCTGCTTTAACACAATCCAGCCCCACATTTTAGCCGATAAATGATTGACTCATTTTAACCTAAGTCCAGCTGTGGTTGGATGGGTTTTAGATTTTCTAGTCGACCGATCACAGCGTGTCCGGGTCAATGGTTCCATGTCTTATGAGGCTTTTTCCTCCACGGTTCTCCTCAGGGTTGCCTTCTTTCTCCTTTACCGTATATCTTGTACGCCAATGACTGCCAGAGTCACCACACAGGACGACACATTCTAAAGTTTGCAGATGACACAGTTATTGTCAGCCTGTTGAAGGGGGAGGACGACTCACCGGGTCAGGTGGTGGAGGACTTTGTCGAGTGGTGTGACAACTCCTACCTAAAACTTAATGTCACTAAAACTAAAGATCTGTGTGTAGATTTTAGGAAGAAGTCCAGTCCTCCACCTGCAGTTATCATCAGAGGGGAACCAGGTTCAGCACTATCAGAACCTCTGGGTGTTGTCACTGACCAGAACCTGGCATTCAGAGAAAACTCAGATAAGGTCGTCAAAAAAGCAAATCAAAGGCTGAACTTCCTCCGCAAATTAAATCAATCTGGAGTGTGTAAGGAAGTGATGACCATGTTCTATTGTTCCATGATTGAATCCGTCCTGACATTTGCTTTCATCACTTGGTTTGGGAACCTATCTGAAGGAGAAGAAAACAGGATGAAACAAATAGTAAAGGTGGCCGGTAAAATGATGGGTATCAAATGACCTGATTTGACACAGACATTTTTAAAGAGAGTCTCACAGAGAGCTAAGGTCGTCCTCCACTCCCCTCATCATCCACTGCAGGGAGAGTATAGCTCCTCCCATCAGGACAGAGGTAGCGTCAGCCCAAAGCGAGGACCACCAGATGGAACACTCCTTTATAACTCAGGCCGTCATTCAACTGAACTTAAAACGGGAGTAGGTTCGATTGTTTTAGGTCTTTTAGACTGATGGTTTTAATTTTGATTTTTATTGATTTGTGATGATATTTGCTTTTAACCCGGTATTTTTTTTTTTTATTTATTTATGTTTTTATTTTTTAAATGTTTTTAAATGCTTTTACTGTTTTTTGCTAATTGTGTCTGGGATTGTGTTTCATGTTCACCTGTCTGCAAGATGAATTTCCCTACGGGGACTTCTATAATAAAGTGAAGAAGTATAATGTCTTAATTAGACACACTGTTTATTTTAAGGATTGGTTGAAAATAGAAACCAGAATCATGAAATATTTAGCCTCCAATAGTGGACAAATTAGAAGAATCAGACTCATTATTTATGGTAGTATTGATTATAAATAAATAGAATTTCTTTTTTACTTTATTTAGGCAGTATTTATTCTTTAATCAAATAATAATCCAGAAAATCCTTTCATGAAGAAATAAAAACATTCAAATTTCAAAAAAGGATGTAAACAACTGAATTAAATTTAGAGTATTTTTAACATAAACTCAGTAAAATGAATGGTTGTGGTATATTCTGAGTGATGAATTAAAGTTGAAGTTTGTTGTGTATGGCGTGAGACGACCCCAGGTCAAGGTCCTCACTAGGCTGAGACTGTAGAAACCCCTCCTCTCACCACCTCAGCTATCTGCTCACGTTCCCTCTGCAGGATCAACTCCTAGCTGGGTCGTCCCTCTTTGACTTCACCTAAAACTGCTCTGATGTTTTGACATCATTTAACGAAGGGGCATTTGGAACAGCAGGGGTCGAATGCACAGAGTTTAGTTAGTTAAAGACACCACAGACTGTTCTGCTGGGATGAATATTGGTTTAAATCATTTTTATTTATCATTTTAAAAGACGAAACAATTTTACAGTTGTTCTCATTAAAGATGACAAAAAATGTCTAGATTTATTTCAATCAATCAAACCGTTCATTTAACCAGGATCTGCTTTGTTGAGATTAAGAATCTTTCCTAGGAGAGTCCTCCTGACTCAGACCAGCAGCACGTCTCCAGAAAGACAATAAAAGACATCAACTATCAGCAATCAGACTCAAATCTACAACAAACACATCGTCAATCAGAACGTTCACCTAGAAGAAATCAGACATCCAACCTGAACTTTAAGGAAATCTTGCGTTTATCCTCATTGACCGCTCCAAGTGTTTCAGGCTAAACATCACACCCACAACCATCAGTTCACAGATCAGGACCTCATGGGCTCAGCATCCCACCCAGGGACACTTTAACGTGCACGTTCATCAGCAACAACTGGACATGTTACTGATCACCCAGAATGACCGTTTACTAAAGGGTCCTGTAGCTCCCCCGACTGGAGAAATGAGACCATAGCATGAAGTTAACAAACACTTATACAGACTAGAAGGCACAATGAGGGTGAGACACGTTGAGGGTGAGACACGTTGAGGGCAGGGGTGTAGCAAGCTTTTCAAAAGTGTGGGGGATGCGGTCCGTAGATGTCATCGACTGTTAATTGAAACGCTTAACCCTTTCATGCACGCATTATGAAAACATTTCTATATTTCTTTAAATATTGATTTTATTAATCTACATGAGCCTAAACTGAAAAACATTTTGATTTAAAAAAAATATGGTTTTATATAGAAGTTATTTTACTGTCCACGTATGTGGACAGTGCGCAACAAAGGAGTGAAATTATCAAAAAAAAATATGAATTTGTAACTAGTTTTTTTATTTTAAATATCAAATATTAATTTAACTACTTTTATTTACAAAGAAACAAACATCTGGAAAACATATAAACATAAATAATGACCTAACTACATTACAAAAATATATGGATACCAATGAATGTTGCATGTTGTGCAAAAAGTAATACTGTATTTTAAGACATTAGGTGGTGACTAAGGTGGTGTACTGGTGTGTTATGGGATTGAGCATTACTGGTCAAGAAGTGCACCCATCAGGAATGTCATGAGGTGTCACTTTGAGAGGTGACCTAGGAAGACCTGACTCCTCTGTGTCACATGTCAGGTCTCACTCTGTCACATGAAATGTAATTTCTAAAAACAGAATTGTTCAACACACTCTCCTGTACATCATCATATTTTTAAACCTGATTTTTCCTTCTTCAGTAGAAATTTTAGTGAACTCAGCACATGGCCATCATGCTCAGCCATGTTGAATTGATGATGTCATCAGGCAGTCAATATTCTAAATACAAGATGATCCATATTGTTAATATATTACAAAGGACTAACACTGCCCTGAAGTGGATTGAAGTTTATCAACATGACAAACAGAAAACTGAGTTAAAGTTACTGTCCACTATGTGGCTGCTGTGCATTAAAGGCTTAATGGATGCTTGTCTTTTGTTTTCATTAGAAAAATCCCATCAAATGGTTTATTACATTTAGTTTCATGAGAATTGCATGTGAATGTAACATTAAACACAGTGGTGAATGAATGGTGGTGGTGCATGTGAATATCAGGACATTAATAAACAATATTACAAGACATTAAAAGACAAATTAATCACTAATCAGCAATTTACTAAAATGCAACCTATGATAAAGTCTGAATTATGAATGACTAATAACACATTTCTGAATGATCTAAGTTCATTACACATTTTCCAAAAATTAAACCTAAGTATGGTGTTATTGTATCCAGTTTGAACCATAGAGCTCAACTTATGACCTACAGAGTTCATCACTTGTTAAATGAAGTATTTAGCTGTAAAAAATATTTCAACTTGCTTTAACTGACTGTACTACTTAACAAACTAACTATAAATTGTAATAACTTAAACTTATTTTATTGCTGTGAACCTTCATGAACCCTCTGACATTTCTTACTGAAACTGATGCCAATTTCAATAATTTTTGGCTCAGTTTAAAAACTATGATTAATTCAAAATAAATGTTTTATTTATTTAAATAGGATTTTAGCTTTTACAGTAATTTCACTGACACTTTTCTGCATATTTGTTCCACTGAGTGAGAAACAGGAAATAAAATCTGGATTGTGAGGATCTGTCTGAGAGACTGTTTTTTAGGTAACCTCTGCTGACATTTTCAGGTAAATTAAGAATCAAATAAGCTTTTTCTGGGTAAATACCCGCTGTATTACTATTTTCATCACAAGCCGAATATTAGACAATGACAAGAGAGGCGGGATTTATAGCGCAAAGCTGATCGATTGATTGACAGCCAACCGGCCGGTGTTCAGAGCAGGAGGGAGGGAGGGGGAGAGGAGCGAAGTGATCGGCAGCCGGCTGGTGTCAGGTTTCAAGGAGCAACAGGGCTCAGGAGAGAGAGGGGAGGAGGGAGAGAGGGGACAAACAGCGATCGCTGTGAGGAGAAATCAGACAGGAGGAGGTTTTGGGGTAAAACGGCTGGAAAAGTGTGGGTGTTGAACGATCTCACTAAGAAAAGTGTGGGTGTTAAAACACCCACATCCCCCACGGGTGCGACGCCCATGGTTGAGGGTGAGACACGTTGAGGGTGAGACACATTGAGGGTGAGACACATTGAGGATGAGACACGTTGAGGATGAGACACGTTGAGGATGAGACACGTTGAGGGTGAGACATGTTATTCCATCCTGTCCAGTAGAAAGGCTTCAGTTTCAACCAGCATGTTTTTATTTTTAGAAGTAAATATCATAAAATTAGATTGATAAATAGTTGAACCATGTCCATCCAGGTCAGAATTAGCTTTGAATAACGTCGCAGAACGGTAGTTTCTATTTATCATCACAACTGAACTGACTTTACTATAAACACTGGGCTTGAATTGGACCTGAGATGAACTGGAGCTGCTGCTTTTCCTGTCAGATGACTTCTGTTGTGCTATTTAAATCCAATTAACTGCTTTGGTGGATCACCATTACCAGAAGCAACTTTATCTGAAGGAAACTACGAGGTCAAAATGCTCAAAGCGTAATAAATCATTTTTAAAAAATCAGCTCTGAATTCTGACTCTTTAAATCAGAACCTTTAGAACTCGTATTGTTGATCAGGTTCTTCCTGTCTGTTTCAAAGAGCAGTGCTAATGGTCCCAGTCTAAAACAAACTCATTTTGTCTTTATAATAATAATAATAATAATAATAATAATGATTTCTGATTGTTCTAATGATGTTTTTTCCCTCTAGGTGAGGTTCAGAATGAGCCCTTAGCTTTCCTAAGCTCACCCACTCATCATTCTTTATGGTTACATTTACAGTATACCTTAGTTTTTGATTGTTCAAACAAATAAAATAAAACACACTTAAACTTTTGGCCCACTCAGCATTTTCTAACCCTCAGAGGTTAAAATGACCATTTTGGTTACTAACTTTCTACTTCTGAGCTACATTAAAAGCAGCGTTAACATGTGAGCTAAGAGTACTAACCTGTGCTCAGAGTACTGCTTTACACAGAGCTACTAATGGATGTGGAGGTTCACATAATATTTACTGAATATTTAGATTTAACTAGTAGAAGAGGAGCGGTGACGGCCTCAGGAGATTTGTTCAGCCAAGACAACATGAAGAGAAACCAGATACAGGATGCAGTCACTCAGTTACACAAAGTTATGTCACTTATTTTTGTCTCTGTAAATCAAGTCTGTACTCAATCAGAGTGAAGTTGTTGATTTTGGCAAAAAATCCAGGTAAAGAAAACTCTTGGATCTTCTTGTAACCCATGTGCTCGTACAGTTTCTGAGCATCCGTCGCGACCATAGAGGTGTACAGGTTGACGGCAGCGTAACCTCTGTCTCGAGTAAAACCCGCCACCGTCCGACACAGAGCCTTGGCGATGCCCCTCCCGCGGTGACTCTGGCGCACCGACATGCGCTTCAGTTCCAGACACTCAGGAGATTTTTCAGAAGGGAGACAACCCACTGTCCCGACCACCCGTCCATCGCTTTCAGCCACCCAAAAACAAGAGTCCCTCTGCTTCAGGTAGGTCTCACTGATGTTCTTCAGGTCACTCTTCAAGGACGTATTTATGTAGTTATTGAACATGTAGACCGTCATCTGCCGGGCGCCGGCCAGGACGAGGGTGACTGCCAGGATGGGCAGCAGGAAGGAGTGGGAGCTGGTAATGAGAGCACAGAACGTACACAGGAGCAGCAGCTGGGTCAGCGACTGCTTCAGGACGTGCATGAAGGACGAAGGCAGGTGTTCGTTCATCCCCAAGACGAAGATCTCCTTCACCTGCTCAGCGTCCTCATCACGGTACTTCCTGACCTGGAAGTTGTCCATGGTTCAGCTTTTCAACAGAACAGAGCAGATGTAAGACACAAAAAACAAAACACTCCCCCTGGCTTTGATATCTCCAGAATGGATTCATATCATCAGTTTATTACAAACAAGGACATTCAAAACTATCAATTTCTGATTAAAATGAGTCTTTTAAGTAAAAAGCAAAAATTTTAACAGTAATATCATAGCTTGAAAGAATAATTATTACAACAACATTAATAATAAAGGCTGAATAGCAAACTTCAAAGCAATTTTTATAAACTAACAGTTTGAAAAGGGCGAAGCTGCACTAAAAAATAGTTTTCATTTCCGATCCATCAGATTGAAATGCCCACATTATGAACTAACCAAAAACAAACATACAGGATCAGCAGGGCTGATCTATCTTTAACCCTGTGTCTATCCATCTCCACTCATTTTCATTCATGGCATTATTTTTATAAACGTTATATTTTTACACTGTTTTCTGTCCCTCTGACCTAAACACAACATCAGTCCTCTGATAGGGTTTATTAAGATGAATTCTAATCAGACGTTCTCTATGTTTTCAAACAGTTCTTAAATATTCACAGATACTTGTTGATTTTTTTACTCAATGCATTATAAAAATGTCTGAAAATCAACTAAGTGCTAAAACTTTAAGGAATATAATACATGATTAAAAAACTGCATCTTTTCTAAAAGTAGTTTTTTATTAATAATTCTATTGTCATTTTGTTTTGTTTTTTTGAAGAATAAAACCTGGATTAGTGTTTTATAAGTGTTTCATCACATTACCAAACAATAAGCTATGTACGGTAGAATAAAAACACACAATCACATGTTGGCTTTAGCTATAAAATTCATTGTTTTTTAAACAACACTGGAAAAAACAAAGGGTACCGTTTCCCCTGACTGTCCTCAGCAGATCTGACAATAAGGTCAAAACAGTCCGTTTTCACAACTCTCGCGAGATTTAACTAAAACAGTTCACTTGCCGTCATTGAAACGTGATGATGTTTATACTATGAACAGAGTCAAGTGCAAGTCCTTGAATGTGTATTTAAAGTACTTAAGTGATAGTACTTCTATAGATTTACCACCAGAGATCTAAGGTCTCAGGACACTTACCTGAGAATGAATGACATAATTTAATTGTCTTCAAACAAACCCCGTTCATCATCACGTGACGAGGCTGAGTTAAAGTTAATGTTCACTCTTCTGGTTTATTTTACATCACATGATACAGTAGTGTTCGTTCCACATCTAGCCTGAATCTAAAGGACCGTAAAAGTCGCGTTTCTGTCTTACAACAGTAGATTAGCTAACAGCAGCTAGCATCCTGCTGCTCCGCCCTGAGACTAATAACACAAAACAACACAGGTAAAATACAAAAGGTTCGTTTACAAGAGTTACTTACTTTGTATGCTAAAGACTGAGACTGTTAAATCCTCTGCAGCCAGGTCTCCTCTGCTACCGTTCTCCTCATGACTCTCCTAGCCACTCCCCGTAGCGCCTAGCCAGCGTTGCTCCTAGCTAAATCATGATGCATTCAATATAATCGGATTTTAGAAACTTAAGAAAGAAATCACAGTTTTTATATAATTGAGGACTGTTTACCTAGAGCTACGACGCTGCATCCTAACTGCTGACGATTAGTGTTTTAACTGAGCGTAAGATATCACGGACAGAATTTACGAATCAGTTTCAAGTTTTTTGTGATTGAAGGAACTTTTGAATAAAACAATATGGATTGAATGCAGCATGTGTTCACTGTGGAAGTCCATTTCCGCCATTTTGAAAAATATTTTTTGATACTTATCTTATAATTATGAGATACTAAGTCATAATAATGAGATAGTACCTCATAATTATGAGATACTAAGTCATAATAATGAGATACTAAGTCATAATAATGAGATGGTACCTCATAATTATGAGATGCTAAGTCAAAATAATGAGATACTAAGTCATAATATTGAGATAGTATCTCATAATAATGAGATACTAAGTCATAATAATGAGATACTAAGTCATAATAATGAGATACTAAGTCATAATAATGAGATAGTACCTCATAATTATGAGATACTAAGTCATAATAATGAGATACTAAGTCATAATAATGAGATAGTACCTCATAATTATGAGATGCTAAGTCAAAATAATGAGATACTAAGTCATAATATTGAGATAGTATCTCATAATAATGAGATACTAAGTCATAATAATGAGATACTAAGTCATAATAATGAGATAGTACCTCATAATTATGAGATACTAAGTCATAATAATGAGATACTAAGTCATAATAATGAGATACTAAGTCATAATAATGAGATAGTACCTCATAATTATGAGATGCTAAGTCAAAATAATGAGATACTAAGTCATAATAATGAGATAGTATCTCATAATTATGAGATGCTAAGTCATAATAATGTAGTAGATTCTGGTCTGTGGACCTGAGGACTCGGGTTGGAGCTGTTAGTAGATTCTGGTCTGTGGACCTGAGGACTCGGGTTGGAGCTGTTAGTAGATTCTGGTCTGTGGACCTGAGGACTCGGGTTGGAACTGTTAGTAGATTCTGGTCTGTGGACCTGAGGACTCGGGTTGGAACTGTTAGTAGATTCTGGTCTGTGGACCTGAGGACTCAGGTTAGAACTGTTAGTAGATTCTGGTCTGTGGACCTGAGGACTCGGGTTGGAGCTGTTAGTAGATTCTGGTCTGTGGACCTGAGGACTC
>SSNR01000123.1:1521933-1547895 GCA_006937965.1 Callopanchax toddi | reverse complement strand
GTTTCTTTCATTTTGAACTCTTTATAGTTCTAGGTTTTTAGATCGTAAATATAACGGGGATTAGGAATGCAGGTGGGGAAGGCAGTTCTTAGGTGTATAGACATGAACAGAGGCTGATACAATCTGCGCTGATTCTGGGTTCTGTTTGGTTTATGCTGCTGAGGTGATCCGATCCAAGTGGACGCTGGATACTGCATCACTCGTCCGCTGCTGACACCTGGTGGACCAAAAGTCGGGAGCAGTTGAATAAAACCCTTAAAAAAGTCCTCATCCAGCACCCAGACCCCACCGATCACGGACCTCGGATGGAATTGAGCTCGACTCTTTTGTTTTTATTTTCTTTTTCCAGGAAAGACTGGGATACTATTAATGATGGATGAATGGATGAATGAATGATCTGTTTCTTTCAGTCGGACAAGTAACCTGATGAACAATAAGGCAATAATAATTGGATACACAGCATTGGAGTATTTCTGAGAATGGTGTGAGAACAGGATGATATATGCTTCTTTAATCCCACTATATGTTTTCTTATATCAACATTACAGTAGCATTAATAATCTAAACAATTGAATCTTAATTATTCTGTTCATAATGTTGGATATCAACATGGTAATTTCAACACTATCTATAATACCCGTTTGGTATAGGTTATTCCTTGTAGAAGCCCCATACGTGGGTTTGTCTGTTGTATGCTGACCTACACTAAAGGTAATGAACAATTAGTCTGAGAATTAAAGCTGTAAATAACTAGCTAGTAACATATTATAGCTAGTAACATATTATAGCTAGTAACATATTATAGCTGTATAGTTATGACCTTTGTTCTACATGCATTTATACATCTCACTGCACCACCTATATTTGCTAAAATTTTATTTTATGAACATCATTGCCATAGAGGTCAGAGGTCACTTCCTCGTTAAAGAGGAGGACATTTAACTCAGTGATGCATCATGGGTTAGAGCAGCTTCTAGTTGCTGCTTGTAATACATTATTTTGGAACGCATGACAACTCATTGTAGCATTCAGTCATTTATTATACTATTATATTATAATTTTACAGGTGTAAGACGGTTGTGGGTTCTTATAGTTAGTTTATTATTAGATGTTATTTATCTGGTATTTTGCTTGCATCTACTCTGTGCATATGTATAGTACTTCTTTTGCCCGTCATTGACTTCATCTTCATATTCCTCTGCTAATATGTATTCTTCTGTATTTATTATCACTTATATGATGGTTAAATCCATCACAGGGGGGAATGATGTGGATTTTAATGATATATCACATATTAGCTGGGAAAATGCAGAGACTATAGAGGTCTAGTGAGGTCTTTCACCCAGAGTTGAACTCTGTAAACAAGGCTTCAGAAAAAACCAGATGTCCCATCTGAAAAGTGCAAAGTCACGATTCCAGGAAGCGAGTAGTGAAGGAAGGCTGACCATTTAAGGCAGAGTTATGAAACTCATCCTGTTTTTCCAACATTGCCTGTGTGTGTGTGTGTGAGTGCGTGTGTGTGTGTAAGTGTATCAGGGTTATAAAAGAGGCCGGACGCTCATGTTTGGGGGGCTCTCTATGAAAAATGATCTCACTCTGTGTTGTGCCTGTGAGAACGATGTAAGGCTTAATTAAATATGTAAATAAATTACCTATAATTATTTTTATAAAAGTACAGTCTCCCTGACTCATGTTTTGAACCTGGCAAACATTTTTGCATCAACAAAACATGTGAAAAGTGTGTTACAGTCATCTAGACGGGAGGAGATCAAAGCATGAAGAACCATTTCCTGTTCAGGTTTTGACACCAACTTTCTCAGTTTGGAAATATTTCTCCGATGATAAAAACAGTTTCTGACCAGCTGTTTTGAGTGACCTTCAAGAGACACTGATTGGTCGAAAATACCCAGAATCCTCAGGTTTGACTTTACAGCAGAACTTAAATGTCCAATCTGTTGACTGGTCAGAGGGACCGTCCTATCAGGGACAACAATCAGACATTCAGTCTTTTCAGGGTTTAACTGAAGGAAGTGATTTTCTAACCAGTTAGTAGCTGACAGACACTCCAGTAGTTCAGACAGTTTGTAGAACTCTGAGTCCTTGAAGGAGCAGTACAGCTGAATGTCATCTGCATAAAGGTGGTAGGAGACATTGGGACATCTACTAATGATCTGTCCAAGAGGATGGAGATATAGTAAAAACAGGAGAGGACCCAGAACAGAGCCTTGGGGTACCCCACAGAACAGATCTGTAGTATCTGACATGATGTTGTTTATATGGACACTGAGACTAGGATCTGAACCAGTCTAGACCAGGTCCAGAGATCCCACCAAGTCCTGGAGTCTGTTCATTAAGGTGCTGTGATCAACAGAACTAAGACTGTAAACTATATATGAGAAAAATAATGACTTAGTATCTCATAATTATGAGATACTAAGTCAAAATAATGAGATGCTATCTCATAATTATGACTTATTATCTCATTATTATGACTTAGTATCTCATTATTATGACTTAATATCTCATAATTATGAGATAAGTATCAAAAATATTTTTTTAAATGGCGGAAATGGGCTTCCATAGTTTACTGCTGTGTGGGGTTATATGATATGTTAACTATTTGCTCGAGATGTATTTAATTTCCTTCACATTTGTTATTGCTGAGATTGAGTGGCATCCTTTTTTTCAGGGGGTGAAACCAGGACCAGTGAAACTGTCATCACCAGAGACTCAACCGAGTCAAGCAAGGAGGAGTCACGTGATCTGACGTCCTGTAGTATTAGTAAACAACTGCCAAGTGGCATCTTCCAAGAACTGTAGCAAATGCTGTTTAAGCATGAATAATTTCTACTTATCTAATCCAGGTCCTGATGGTATCTCCCCCTCCTGCCTGAAGGCCTGTGCTGTCCAACTGGACCCCATCCTCACTCAGATCTTCAATAAGTCTCTGGATCTGTGTGAGGTTCCCTCTTTCAAACAGTCCACAATCATCCCGGTCCCCAAGAAACAAACATCACAGGGTTAAATGACTACAGGCCAGTCACCCTGACGTCTGTGGTCATGAAATCTTTTGAGTGACTGGTGTTAAATCATTTGAAAGACATCACAGCCCCCTGATGGAGCCCCTGCAGTTTGCTTACAGGGCAAACAGGTCAGCTGATGACGCTGTCAACCTGGGGCTACATTTCATCCTGCAGCATCTTGACCATCCGGGAACCTACGTCAGAATCCTGTTTGTGGACTTCAGTTCGGCCTTCAACTCCATCAGCCCAGACATTCTCCACCAGAAGCTCACTGTACCAGCCTCTACCTGTCAGTGGATCACCAGCATCCTGACTGACTGATCACCAGCAGCAGGTGAGCCTGGGAAGCATCTTCTGCCACACAAGATCCATCAGCAGAGGTGTGTCCTCTCCCCCCTCCTCTTCTCCCTAATGACTGCACCTTTACTCACCAGTCTGTGAAACCTTGGTTACATATTGTAACCCCAGATTCTATGAGTATAGACGTAGCTTTTTAAGCTAGTCGCTAGTGGATAATCCCCTTCACACACAGCGCGCTACTGAGAAAACCTTAGTCCACGCCCACCAGCTGGGTGGGCCTCATCCGGTCTATAAATTGCCCTGAGACCAGATACTCGGCTCCCAAGTAGAGTTTTTCTTCAGCCATTCAGGAGCCAGTGAGGTCCAAACTTAAAGGGTGAAGCCTATAGAATCTGGGGTTACAACACATAACCAACATTCTACTTCATATAGGCTTCGCCCTTTAAGACTTGTCATAGTGGGTAAAAGGGGCGAAGCCACAGAACCACAGAAAAGTCCAACATCCACTTCACTAATGATCCAATTCAGCTTTCTGGTGAGTGTGATTATGCATCACTAGCCTGAAAAATCTGAAGCAGTCAGGCTGCAGTACTGGGTTTTCATCTTGAATTGAAAGCTGAAAATGAAATGTTCAACTAATGTAAAGGATGCGTGACAAAGCCAATCAGCTCAGAAATGAGCTAGATGGAGTGAATGAATGACTCCAAAAAGTGTAGGCAGGATGGAGCGTTTACGGATAAAAATAGACATAATATCACTCTGACAGAACACCAAGAACAGAGCGAGTCATGGAAAAGTTGGACACGTCACGTAGGTAAAAGCGCACAAAGGAGCATGGGGAAGACCATGAGGGAGCTGTACTGATGTCTTGTACCGCCATCCCTCCATGCAAAGTTGTGGAGGAGGCAACTCCCCTGGTGGAGTGAGCCCTGAGTCCCTCTGGAGGGTCCAACCCAGAAGAGGAATACGCCTGGGAAATAGCCTCACACAGCCAGTGTGAGAGCCGCTGAGTAGATAGGAGGAGCCCTTTAGAGTGCTCCCTGAAGTACACAAACAGCGCTTAGAGCGGTGCAGCTGTATGTAACAAGAGAGCGCTCGTACATGACATAGAAGAACTCTGCCTCCGAGTTATGCGGAGGGGGAGAAAACCATTCAAAGTGATTACTCTGGACCTGGAAGAACTGCTAATTTCCTTAAGGCCGGTTCACACAGCAGGATTTTCAAATTGTCGGCCGATTTTAAATCATAAGAGACCACACACGTGGCGAGAAATGTTCCTTTTAAAATCGCGGACACTGACCGTTCTGATCCTACAGTGTGTGGTGGGATCACAACGATCAACAAAGACATGTCGCTATTTAATGAAGAAAATCACTTATCTGGACTAAAGCTCCGTAGCCTAGCCATTAGCTCGTCTGCAGGTTGAATGGTTGAACGTAGCGCCACATTTTTAGTAAAACAAAAGAACCAAACGACTCACAGTGGAATTGATTAAATATAGAATCAATCAGCAGGGTTGTCACAAGCTGTCAAAAGGATCCTTTGAATAAATATCCATTTGACGAGATGAGACATCGTCCCGGGACTAATAGTGAAGATCACCCCCACCACAATAAAACGCTGCTCGGAGGAGTTCACATGATTGACAGAAAAAAGACTCAGAGTTCATCCAAATCCTGTCCCACAGCTCCACACAGTACCGATAGGAAAAGCTTATTTACACATCTTTATCATGTGGGGGGAAACGCTATAATTGTGTAATTATTACCATTACATTTTTCATCTCGCGCACCCCCTAGCACAGTGGCGGATCTAGAAAAAAATGAGAGGGGGGCCAGGCAGGGGCCAGCTGCTTTTTTAAAGGGGTACATCCTAAAACACTAAGCACTTAACATGGGGCCACATGGGGGCCAAGCTTGTTGTCAGGGGGGCACGGGCCCCCCTGGCCCCCCCCTAGATCCGCCCCTGCCCTAGTGGCAGCTCACGCACCCCTGGGGATGTGCACACCACACTTCAGGAATCCCTGCTCTGTTGTGACGAACAGGCTGACAGATGGTTAGACAGGAATCTCCGTGATGTTCACTGATGTCTTAGTGCTCTGTAGTGAGAGCTGACCCCCCACCCTCTTTAAAATACTAGGCAAATAGGCGGGGTGGTTAGTGCTTTGTTTGTGCTGTTAAAAGTTTCATTTCTGCTGTTATGGTTTTTGAGATACTAACGGTTTTATTTTCGGATATGACGTCATCATCTCCTCGCAGTTTGTTCCAAAATGAACCAGACTGGTCGACTTTTTTCATGCTTTGTTTGTGCTGATTTGTGCGGTTAAAGGTTTCGTTTGTACTGCTATGGATTCTGAGATATTTAAGATTACAAAGTAGAATCAAACTTAGATGAAGTCAGTGAAGCTTCACTGGTTCATTTTGGAGCGAGCTGGGGGGACGGTGACCCCTGAATGACCCCAGGATGAACCCTGGATGACCTATAACTTAGTCTTAAACTGGTAACATGGTATAGCCACATGTGCTCACAAATTTGTAATGTTTCCTCAGTCTTTAACTCTGCTTTTGCAGATTTTACAGACTGCATAGCTCATGTCACAGTTTTGACTACATTTCTGTGTTCTGAAACCAAAATGTGTTCAGACCTGAGCTTTGGACGCTGCTGGGACCGGCTGTATCCTCTCCTCTTCATTCACTGAGAGCTGTGTGAAGTTAGAAACATTTACCACTCATTATCACCAGATCTTGATGTTTCATGGGAGCAGAGGACAGCTGAGGACTGTTACGGTCCTCGTAATTTTCAGCTGTTCAGCACCTCAGACAGCTCCCGCTGCAGCAGTCTGTCTCTGTGTTTACCTGCTTGCTGATCAGCACCATGGACAGAAGCCCCACCAAGCTGCTCCTCATCTTCTCGTCTGCAGCTATAAAAAGCTGTCTCTTTCAGACGTTCAGGGGAAGCGGATCTGTGCCATCTTCCCCGTGCTGTCTGTGCCTGCTTGTGTTTTTGAAAAGCTAGAATTTGGGCTGGGTTTCCAGCGTAGTGTTTAACACTTGTGGGCATTTTTTTTCCAGTCACTCGTTAAAGGCATCCTTTGCAACTTTTTCATATTTTTAAATCTTTTCCTTGAGCCAGTATGAGCTAATCTGACCCTTTACAGGGTTAATGAGAAGTCACTTAGCCCCATCTGGTGCTTGGATCTGGAATACCACAATTGCAAGTCTTTCAGTGTCCGGTCAGGTACCCAGGAAGTCACGTGTCTCACGAGGGTTAGGCTAACCCAATGTGGCTAGCTGTTATGCTAGCTCCGGAGTGTTTTTAGCTCATGATTCCTGATTTTTCCCATCTCTCCCTGCTTGAACACAGCTGATTTCTTTGAAGGAGTGATGAACCGCTCCAGTAGAAAGCAGTGAAGGCTGAGGAGACATTTCAACAAGTAGATTTAGGGGATTTTCAGCAGAAAGAATGTGCTAACTTTTTTACAGCAGTGATTTAAAACAGGCACCAGAGGGAGCCCAAAACAAGCAAAACTGCATAGTATCTCTTTAAAGGCCCTTTTCAGTTGTTTTCACTCCTTTAGTTTAATAACATTTTATGAGGCTGATCCTCCCTCCTTTAGTTTAATTATTTCTGAAAAGCACCTTTAGTTTACCTTGTTAATATATAAAATACAACTACCTGTGAGTTTATTCTAGTTCATTTTATGTATCTTTGTAAGAACAATACCTCTTCCTGTCTGGCTTTGGACTTAATAAATGTAAATGTTTTTCTCTGAGTCTTTCGTGTTTCCGTCCACTTCTTTTGGTAGACCCTCTTTTCTCCTAGACATATTAGAGGGTCGTAACACTAGCGGAGGAGGAGCCTGCAGCAGAGAGGTGACTGGACACCTGGCTTTGGACTCCAGCCACGCTGCTGCTGACAATGTTGACTGGTTTCAGGTAGGAGGAGGTGGTGGGAGACACACAGAGAGCTGGTGGTGCTGGAGCTGCTCAGGGTGGACGTGGTGGTCTTGCTGGGAGCGGCTGTGATGGAGGACAATGTCTGAGCGACTACACTGGGCTCAGTTGAAGGAATGGGCTTTGTAAATGCATCCTACTACAACATGCATCAACACCACATTGGAGCCGGTGGAGGGAGATTTGGGGTCTTCCTACACCCCTGTTCTCTGCTTGCTACCCTGGGCCGGGGGGCCGGTGGTGGAGCTGGCCATCTGGTCGGGGTCTGTGGAGGTGGGCTGCTCTGCTGCTGCAGCAGGCGGGACGTTCACCATACAAACTAACCTCTGAACCTCAGTGGGAGAGTTTGAATCTCTTGGAGTTTTAGGTTTTTTCAAGCCAGACTAATGGGAGAAAGCCTGGATATGTTGAACTGGCCCAGTAGGAACACCCAGTAAAATTCAAATGAACCTATTGTACCGAAGTTTTATTTATGTATAAATAATTGATTTTTTAAAAGTACTTTGTTTATGAAGCTGAAGTTTTGTGAAGTTGTTCTTCTTAATGTATTAATTATAAACTCGAGGGAAACAGACAATAAAGCACAATAAACGAAGAGTGAAAATAATTTATTGTCTCTTTATAATAAATGTCAGTACACATGTTACACATGTTGATTGTAAAAAATGTTCCTTCTTGATAGTCAAAAATTACAAAGGCATTATTTATCATTCTAAGATCAGGTTACATTTGTACAAAATATTCACTTCAAATTCCCGTTCCTGCCCAGTTGAGCGAGCAGAAACCAGGCCCAGTTCCTAACCCAGACTGATGTTCCCTGCAAACAAAGTGATGAGCAGAATGATGCTGAATCCAGTGAGCAGCCCTGCATTCTGGATCAGAAAGAAGATGATCTTAGTGGAGGATTTCTGCTCTTCCCTTGCTATGCTGTCCATTTCTGGAAACTGAAAAAGAAAATGACAAACATTTGAATTTAAACTTAAACAATTTAAAGAGGTTTGGGTCAGTAAAGAGGTTATCTACAGTAAGGACGAGGCCGGATGTAGGCATGGGCAAGGGGGGGCATTGCCCCCCCAAATTCCATGACTGCCCCCAAACGCGATTGCATGCAGAAATAACAAATTTCTAAAATATTTCAGTGAAAAAGATCAGAATGAGCGCTCTCTTCCATTTGTCCTCATTCAAAGTAGCTACTGATGAATGACACAGAAAGAAAAAGAAACAAAAAACACAAAACGAACTAAAAACACAAAACGAATTAAAACACACAAAAAACAACAAAAACAAAACAAAAAAAACACAAAAAGAACAAAAAACACAAAACGAACTAAAAACACAAAACGAACTGAAAACACAAAATGAACTAAAAACACAAAATGAACTAAAAACACAAAAAACAACAAAAAACAAAACAAAAAAAACACAAAAAGAACAAAAAACACAAAATGAACTAAAAACACAAAACGAATTAAAAAACACAAAAAACAACAAAAAACAAAACAAAAAAAAACACAAAAAGAACAAAAAACACAAAACGAACTAAAAACACAAAACGAACTAAAAACACAAAACGAACTGAAAACACAAAACGAACTAAAAACACAAAACGAACTAAAAACACAAAATGAATTAAAAAACACAAAACGAATTAAAAAACACAAAACGAACTAAAAACACAAAACGAATTAAAAAACACAAAAAACAACAAAAAACAAAACAAAAAAAACACAAAAAGAACAAAAAACACAAAACGAACTAAAAACACAAAACGAACTAAAAAACACACAAAAGAACAAAAAACAAAACAAAAAAACACAAAAAGAACAAAAAACACAAAACGAACTAAAAACACAAAACGAACTAAAAACACAAAACGAATTAAAAAACACAAAAAACAAAACAAAAAAAACACAAAAAGAACAAAAAACACAAAACGAACTAAAAACACAAAACGAACTAAAAACACAAAACGAACTGAAAACACAAAACGAACTAAAAACACAAAACGAACTAAAAACACAAAACAAATTAAAAAACACAAAAAACAAAACAAAAAAAACACAAAAAAAACACAAAAAAGAACAAAAAGCACAATACGAACTAAAAACACAAAACGAACTAAAAACACAAAACGAATTAAAAAACAACAAAAAACAAAACAAAAAAAACACAAAAAGAACAAAAAACACAAAACGAACTAAAAACACAAAACGAACTAAAAACACAAAACGAACTGAAAACACAAAACGAACTAAAAACACAAAACGAACTAAAAACACAAAACGAATTAAAAACACAAAAAACAAAACAAAAAAACACAAAAAGAACAAAAAGTACAATACGAACTAAAAACACAAAACGAACTAAAAACACAAAACGAACTGAAAACACAAAACGAATTAAAAAACACAAAAAACAAAACAAAAAAAACACAAAAAGAACAAAAAGCACAATACGAACTAAAAACACAAAACGAACTAAAAACACAAAACGAATTAAAAAACACAAAAAACAACAAAAAACAAAACAAAAAAAAACACAAAACGAACTAAAAAACACAAAAAGAACAAAAACCAAACCTAACCAGATGAGGTCAGCCTCAACAGGCATCAGCCAGTGTCCTACTTGTTCCGTCCCAAGCCCGGGTAAATGCAGAGGGTAGGGATCAGATATGAACATAAATCTATGGATAGAGGAACTGATATGATGATGTCATAGTTTTTGATGCATTTAAGGGATTGGGGGGATGTGATGACCAAAACATTCTTAGCATGTCCAGACTGGCCCCCCTGATATTCTACCTGCCCCCCTTAGTGGGGCTGGCTAGATCCGGCCCTGAGTAAGGGCCACACCTACTGGTGACATCATTCAGAGTGGTGGAGTCTCTAGAAACAGGAAGCAGTACTCTAATGACTAGTCAGATCAGGAGAGACACTGCTGCAGATCAGTGACTAATTAGCAGCTCATTTTCTTGTATTTAAAACAGCTCCTGCTTAAAAAGTCCTGATGCATTAGAACTCTACATCACCTGTTTCTAAACCATGAAACTGTTTGTTTCCTTTATGGTGTTCATGCTGCAGCAGCAGAATGTACGGGAGGATAATAATGTAGAGTGTTTGGTTGAAACAAACAAAAAACTGTCTCAGGCACAACTGTAAAAGTTTCAAAGTAGGTAATGTTGTGTTTAAACACATCAGTAAGTCTTTGCTGAACAAGAGTTGGTTTAAATATTCTTAAATTAGCTGTCACTAATCTGCAGCAGCATCTCTCCTGAGCCATGAGGATTGCTCTGGTCACTGGGCTACTTCCTGTTTCTAGAGTCTCTGCCCATTTTGAGTGATGTCATTGGTGGGTGTGGTCTTTACTAGGGGTGTGTATTGTTAAGAATCTGGAAATACGATATGCATCACGATACATGCAGCGATACGATATATCACGATACTACAAGCAATACAATATACTGCGATATTTATTATTTTAAGTGCTGAAATCCTGTTGTAGCTGAACACAAAAGTCAGCCTCTTCAGTTCCACTGAGCAGAATCAATTCGCTTTATGCTGAAATGAGCCTTTAATGCTATGTTGTCATGATAACTAGCCACATGTGCTCACAAATTTGTCGTGTTTCCTGAATCTTTGACTCTGCCGTAGCAGATTTTACAGACTGCATAGCTCATGTCACAGTTTTTACTACATTTCTTTGTTTTGAAACCAAAATGTGTCACACATCAGAAAGCTGCTGGGCCGGCTGCATCCTGTCCCCTTCATTCATCAGATAGCTGAAACATTTGCTACTCACAGTCACAAGATCTTGATGATTCATGGAAGCGGAGGGCTGCTGAGGACTAATGACTGCAGCCAACAAGAGATTGGAGGTTAAGATGCAACACAAACCAAGTGACCACCGTACTAATTTAGAACTATAAACTAGGTAGAGCAGTCAATATGGACAGTTGGGAGCCTCAGCAGATTAAATAACGTCAAACTAGAACAGCTGGCTCATTAAATGGAGAACAAACAGATGTGTAGCTGTGGTCTAGAAAGAAACATAAAAGAGCTTTACGAGTAACAATAAAGCTTTACAGAAATACACGGCTAGTCAGATAATAAAAATGGTGATCAGCTGTCCTGGAGCACACTGACAGAGGTGGAAATGCCATGCACCAACACCACCAGGTTCCTCAGACCACCACCAGGTTCCTCTGACCACCACCAGGTCCCTCTGACCACCACCAGGTCCCTCTGACCACCACCAGGTCCCTCAGACCACCACCAGGTCCCTCTGACCACCACCAGGTCCCTCAGACCACCACCAGGTCCCTCTGACCACCACCAGGTCCCTCTGAACACCACCAGGTCCCTCTGACCACCACCAGGTCCCTCAGACCACCACCAGGTCCCTCTGACCACCACCAGGTCCCTCTGACCTCCACCAGGTCCCTCTGACCACCACCAAGTCTCTCTGACCTCCAACGGTCCCTCTGACCTCCACCAGGTCCCTCTGACCTCCACCAGGTCCCTCTAACCACCACCAGGTCCCTCTGACCACCACCAGGTCCCTCAGACCACCACCAGGTCCCTCTGACCACCACCAGGTCCCTCTGACCACCACCAGGTCCCTCTGACCACCACCAGGTCCCCCTGACCTCCAACAGGTCCCTCTGACCACCACCAAGTCTCTCTGACCTCCAACAGGTCCCTCTGACCTCCACCAGGTCCCTCTGACCTCCACCAGGTCCCTCTGACCACCACCAGGTCCCTCAGACCACCACCAGGTCCCTCAGACCACCACCAGGTCCCTCTGACCTCCACCAGGTCCCTCTGACCACCACCAGGTCCCTCAGACCACCACCAGGTCCCTCTGACCACCACCAGGTCCCTCTGACCACCACCAGGTCCCTCTGACCACCACCAGGTCCCTCTGACCTCCAACAGGTCCCTCTGACCACCACCAAGTCTCTCTGACCTCCAACAGGTCCCTCTGACCTCCAACAGGTCCCTCTGACCTCCACCAGGTCCCTCTGACCACCACCAGGTCCCTCTGACCACCACCAGGTCCCTCTGACCACCACCAGGTCCCTCAGACCACCACCAGGTCCCTCAGACCTCCACCAGGTCCCTCTGACCACCACCAGGTCCCTCTCACCACCACCAGGTCCCTCTGACCTCCACCAGGTCCCTCTGACCTCCACCAGGTCCCTCTGACCACCACCAGGTCCCTCTGACCACCACCAGGTCCCTCTGACCACCACCAGGTCCCTCTGACCACCACCAGGTCCCTCTGATCACCACCAAGTCTCTTTGACCTCCAACAGGTCCCTCTGACCTCCAACAGGCCCCCCTGACCACCACCAGGTCCCTCTGACACCACCAGGTCCCTCTGACCACCACCAGGTCCCTCAGACCACCACCAGGTCCCTCTGACCACCACCAGGTCCCTCCGCCCCGCCGTCCCTCTGACCACCACCAGGTCCCTCTGACCACCACCAGGTCCCTCTGACCACCACCAGGTCCCTCTGACCACCACCAGGTCCCTCTGACCACCACCAGGTCCCTCTGACCACCACCAGGTCCCTCTGACCCACCACCAGGTCCCTCTGACCTCCACCAGGTCCCTCTGACCTCCACCAGGTCCCTCTAAACACCACCAGGTCCCTCTGACCACCACCAGGTCCCTCAGACCACCACCAGGTCCCTCTGACCACCACCAGGTCCCTCAGACCACCACCAGGTCCCTCAGACCACCACCAGGTCCCTCTGACCACCACCAGGTCCCTCTGACCACCACCAGGTCCCTCTGACCACCACCAGGTCCCTCTGAACACCACCAGGTCCCTCTGACCTCCACCAGGTCCCTCTAAACACCACCACGTCCCTCAGACCACCACC
This sequence comes from Callopanchax toddi, assembly GCA_006937965.1. Taxonomy (NCBI): domain Eukaryota; kingdom Metazoa; phylum Chordata; class Actinopteri; order Cyprinodontiformes; family Nothobranchiidae; genus Callopanchax; species Callopanchax toddi. The sequence continues at coordinate 1,534,731 of SSNR01000123.1, read as the reverse complement.
AGGTCCCTCAGACCACCACCAGGTCCCTCTGCCCTCCACCAGATCCCTCTGACCACCACCAGGTCCCTCTGATCACCACCAGGTCCCTCTGACCACCACCAGGTCCCTTAGACCACCACCAGGTCCCTCAGACCACCACCAGGTCCCTCTGACCTCCACCAGGTCCCTCTGAACACCACCAGGTCCCTCTGACCACCACCAGGTCCCTCTGACCACCACCAGGTCCCTCTGACCTCCACCAGGTCCCTCTGACAACCACCAGGTCCCTCTGACCTCCACCAGGTCCCTCTGACCTCCACCAGTAGACCAGGTGGGTGACGTGTCTCCAAGGACACAACGACAAAGTGACCCAGCTGGAGCTGGGATTGAACCAGAGACCCTCTGGGTGCCAGACGGCCATCCTGCCTACTGAGCTACATGCCGCCCCACTCTCATCATATTCACTTTTACCTTCTGTCATTGAATAATTCTGAGGGGGACTTCCAGTATGCTGAGGAACAACATGCAAATAAAACATTTAAAATCCGCTAAAACTCAATAAAACTACAGAGTAAAATAAAATGCAAAGGGGTCTCTAGGAGGAAGGAGGGTCTTCATCAGAACGACATGTTGTGGAACTCAACCCATAGATCATAGTTTAGACCTGAAATATCATTTAGAACATTTAGAAAACTTTGATACAGAGAAAAATGCTCCACATAGGAGCTTTAAATGAAAAAGGAGTTGATCATCAAATTATTAAGAGAAAAAAGTGTTTTCCAAAGAACAATGATTCTGCAATTATTTTTGTTTCACATGCATCCAAATCATACCACTAGGGTGCAGTATAACATCACACGTGATGGTAAGGCCCAGTATAACTGCAGAAAGTTGAAACGTCAGAAATTCAATATGACACTAATCACATAGTTTGGCTTCAGTGAATATTTTTCAAATGTAACCACCAAGGTGAAACATCCACCTGTTTAGCTCATAATAATCACTGTCTTCTCTAGAAAACTTATCAGGTGTAGAGTTCTGAGCAGGAATCACTGAAGAACTTTCCCAGGTAAACACTGAACACTAAGAAAAGAAAAGACAGATCTAGGCAGCTCCTTCAGCAGGAGTCAGTTTTCTTTGGGCCTTGTTGAGAGCAGCACTCACCATGTCTGCCAGGGAAATATACAGGAACATTCCTCCAGCGATGGCAAAGATTGCATTCGGAGCAAAGTTGCTTCCAAGCAGGATTCCAAACACGAGGCCGAAGTAACACGACATCGACGACAGCAGGTTGAAGAAAATCGCCTGTGGGATGCTCATTCCAGCATTCAGCAGGATAACAAAGTCTCCTACAGGAAGAAGAAGAAAACAGAAGGAAACCTGAGCATCAAGATCATCAGCTTCCTGTTCATCATCTACCTCTCAGCTCATTTAAAGATGGAGAATACACCGTACTTAATACGTAGCTACCTCAGGACAACGCAGTGGAATTGGTTCTCTGCATTAGACCCGTCCCTGAGGAGCAGACTGTACTGGTGTCACACAGGAGGCAGCTAGAGGTTCAGTATCTTGCCTAAGGGTACTTCAACATGGCCTGGCTGGGATTTGAACCCTGGTCTCTCACATGGAGGGCGACCACTCACAGTCACACTATAAACTGTGAGCCCCTCTGATCAGTGATAATGAGCCAACCAGAGCAGAGGGGGGTTTTAGTCCCTTTAAATAATGTCTGCAGAGCCTTTAGAAACAGGAAGTCCTCCTCTGACCACAGATCAGGAGAAACACTGCTGCAGGTCGATGACACATAAGCAGCTGATGTTCAGGTAGTTAGAACTCTATGTAAACCTGATGCTTGTTTAGCTGCTTTCAGCTGAATGTCAGAACTGATGTCCTGCTGCAGCAGCAACTAAACTCATGTGAAGGTTTCACTGCTCATTTGTGATTTCCTCATTTTATGTGGCCATCCTCCTGATTCATGGAAAACACAACCCGTTTCCTTTAACCGGCATGGACAGGATTCTGGTTGAGGTTAAGGGGAAACTTTAAATTTGGACTTTTATCAAGATAAAAATGTAGAAAAATAAAAAGCATAAAAAGTCCCTAAACATTCACACAAGGACCACAATTCAAATGTCATGTTCGTTGCGTCCCACTCACCCAGCTCGTGGGGGAACTCCTCACAGACGATGGCGGTGGACGTACTGAACCCTGTCAGCACCGACACTGTGAAGGACGCGCCGATGGCCAGGCCGTCAATGAAGTTGTGCAGCGCGTCGCTCAGAGTGATCATCCACGCCACGGTCTTGATGCTGGAGAGGTGCTTCCCACGAAGCCAGTGGCACACCACATCACTCGACACCTGGACGTCCTGGGGCGGAGACAGGACAGGGACACGTGGACATGTCAAAACAAACAAATGGAGCCAGTGAAGACACTGACATACCAAAGACCAACGTCATCAGAAAACCCTTGATGTGATGTTATTAGGAAGTCCGTTAGTCTCCAGATGTCTGGACCACGTCCCAGATCCCAGTCCATCCACTCAGAAATACGGATCTGTTCATAGTCAGTCTCAATCCGACGTGCACTAATCTGCTTTAAAAATGTTCTTATCCAGCCTGGACCTGCAGACGGCTGTAATATGTCTTATGAGACAAATAAAGGTTCAACAGTCCAACAATATTAATAAAAAAACTTTAAAATGTGTTTAAAATCAGAAGAAAAGAGACTTAAAGTAGATCCAAGTGGAGGTGTGACCTGATGAACTAGGTGGAGGTGTGACCTGATGAACTAGGTGAGGTGTGACCTGTTGAACTAGGTGAGGTGTGACCTGTTGAACTAGGTGAGGTGTGACCTGTTGAACTAGGTCTGACCTGTTGAACTAGGTGGAGGTGTGACCTGATGAACTAGGTGAGGTGTGACCTGATGAACTAGGTGGAGGTGTGACCTGTTGAACTAGGTCTGACCTGTTGAACTAGGTCTGACCTGTTGAACTAGGTCTGACCTGTTGAACTAGGTGAGGTGTGACCTGATGAACTAGGTGAGGTGTGACCTGATGAACTAGGTGAGGTGTGACCTGTTGAACTAGGTCTGACCTGTTGAACTAGGTGAGGTGTCACCTGTTGAACTAGGTGAGGTGTGACCTGATGAACTAGGTGAGGTGTCACCTGTTGAACTAGGTGGAGGTCTGACCTGTTGAACTAGGTGAGGTCTGACCTGTTGAACTAGGTGAGGTGTCACCTGTTGAACTAGGTGAGGTGTGACTTGTTGAACTAGGTGGAGGTCTGACCTGTTGAACTAGGTGTTTCATCCTCTAGGGGGCGGAGCCTGTGTCTCTCTCCAGCTGTCACAGATTCAGAGGGATTCTGACCTGTTTGACTGTCGTTGTTATGGTTACTATTAAAAACACAACAGCTTGTTAAATACAAAGCGTGTCTATATTAATGTGGATGACCTGTAACAGTTACTGGATCATCCACTACAGATAAAGTTTTCTCTAAATAAATATTTGGGTCAAATCTCTCCATTTCTAAATAAAACATTGACGTTTTGTTACCATAAAACCTGAGTACAGGCAGAGCCAAACTGAGCTCCTGACATTTGGTCCAAGTCGCTCTGAAGAGACAAACCGGAGCTTTCCTGGGCCACAAACACAGAGAGTCTTTGTGTCCGAGTCTGACAATGGCAGCATTTACTGAGAGGAGGGAACAGAGGCCAGCAGCCTCACTTCACTGCATGATCTCTGTGTCGACGGCACGTTGGCTTGTTCACCGTTTCAAAGGTTTTCAGACCATATTTCTCCACAGGGCACTAAAGTTGTCACTGCTGGTTTAGAGAATCTGCTTCATCAGTGGTAACAGCTCAATAAAGTTCTCCCACATAACTAAACACATGCAGTAAAAATCAGGATTTTTGCTTACTGCAGTTTATTACAGTTCAGATAAAGACCTGAAGGTGAAAAGGTACCTGAGAAGGCGTCACGTTCACATGTGGGGGCTCAGCGTTCGAGTTGCTCTTATCAGTGGTGATAGTGGCGATGTTGGTCAGAACAATTGAGTCCTTTCTCCCCCAAACATCTCCATTCTGGAAATAGTTCTCTTGAGGTGGTTCTGCAGGCCCAAAGTGGCTGTGGCCATGCTGCAAACACAGAGAAGAACCACATGAGACATCCTGACTCCACCGCAGGAGCAGCTTCACCTGCATGACCCAGGAGAGATAACGTTAACGATTAACCGCCATCACATGCCACCGATAACAGCCTGATAAATTATTCTGGGTCAGATTAAATGTTCAAGTCCAGGAAGAAAATTAAACCTGCTAAAGTCTAGTAATAATAATGCATCAGTTTTATATAGCGCTTTTCAGGTCACTCAAAGACGCTTTACAGAGTTGCATCATTCATTCACACAGTCATTCTCACCGGTGGTGGTAAACTACGACAGACGTCTGTAGCCACAGCTGCCCTGGGGCAGACTGACAGAAGAGAGGCTGCCATTCTGACCATCGGCCCTTCTGACCACCACCAACATTCACACACAGTCACACTCACATTCACATAGGCAAGGTGGGTGAAGTGTCTTGCCCAAGGACACAATGACAATCTAACCCAGCTGGAGCTGGGGATCGAACCGGTGACCCTCCGGTTACCAGACCGGCCACTCTCCCTACTGAGCTAGTGCCGCCCCTATGTATGATGTCATCCCTGTTTAAGCTCATCTGAGGACCTGGTATGCTAATGCTAGGGGTCTGCAACGTGTGGCCCTAGAAGACTAACATGAACCTGAGTGATGTTTACAATTTAATATTTTGTAAGGTTTTATAAATTACAATTCTAAATGGTAGAATACCATTCAGTTAAAGATCTTAGCTTGGAAAAGATTGGTGACTTCTTGATAATAGTTGTCATGTTTGCTATTCTTGCAATTATAATCAACATACATTTGCATAAAAGAAATAAGAAACGCACTAACAAATACTATATTGGTGTTCATTTTTGGGGGGCACCAAAAAGCCTTTGCACTTAGGGCACCTACAACTGCCCTGCTATGGTATATATGTAGTACTGAATTATACGCTAAGTACTGGGGTATACATGTTGTACTGTGGTATACACATTGTTCTGAGGTATATACGGTATGTTGTACTGAGGTTTATATGTTGTACTGATGTATATACATTATTCTGAGGTATATATGTTAGGTCATTTTTATATTTACCAAGTCTGAAGGTGGGACATTTATCTTAACTTTCCCTGGAGGAAGTTCATCTCAGAGTGTCAGAACGTTTTGTCCTGTGATTTCTGTTCCTTCCACTGTTTGAAGGTTTGGGAGAGAAGTCCCCCCCCCCCCCCCCCCCCCCCCCCCCCCCCAGACTGTTAATCATGCCTTATCTGTTTCACATTCTGTGTCTTCAATAAAGCAGTGCTTCTGAGCTGGAGGGGGCAGAAGGAATGCTGCTGCCTTCTCCGTGTTCGAACGTGATATGAAATGAGAGAAGTTGTTGAATCGTTTTTTGTCAAAAGTCTGGGTTTTTAATAATGTTAGACTTTTGAACCTGACAATATATGTTGTATTGCTGTATATACATTATACTGATGTATATACATTGTTCTGATGTACATGTATACACGTTATACTAAGGTAGATACATATGTGGACATAAATCACTTCCCCTTTCCATTCTTACCTTTCACTTTTCAAGGACTGGGTTTTAATATTGGCCTTTGGCTAGAAAACAAAACAATGGTTGCATTGTTCTAACTTGTAACATCTTTTGTGCTGTCTTTGTTCAAATAAACCTAAACTAAACTAATCATTATTCATCTCTTTGAATTCCTATCCTGCAAACAGCCGAGTGATGAAACCCTGCCCGCTGATAGTGGACCTTTGTTGGCAGCAGTTCTGATTTGGATGGGCTCCAAACATGAGCCTTTTGAAATAAACAAATATACAGTAGGTCCATATCTAACTGTGATAGACACACGCCTCTTATAGCTGTGCTTCTTCAGATTCATCCTCAGAATAGAACTAATTATTATGTGAAAACTACAATCTGACATGATAAATATTAACAAAAGGTTCAAAGAGCAACAACACTGGAATAAAACCAATATAAAGTTCTAATTTATGGCTTTACTCACCATTTAAATCACAGGTTAAATCCCTTTATCAAACAGTTACATAAATAAATGTGTAAAAGAGCAATAAAACCTTAGAAAATAACAAAAATCATCAGAGGGCTGGACTATGAAGACAGACTTCCTGCTTAGCCCACCATGTTCAGGTTAAAGTCTGAGTTGTTACTGTCACAGACGAGTAGTGGTTAGATTAGGGTGACCATGTTTCGATTTTTAAAAAGAGGAGACGTAGCTCAGTCGTGAAACATTCTGAAACAGTTTCATTAAGGAAGATTTAAACCTGACCTATGTTATTAAACCTAAAACCTCTGTCTGGTTTTGAAGAATAGTTAAGTAACTACCTTCAGACATGCTTTTGAAAATCAACAAGAACAAATATTAAACTCATCATCACTGGAAGAGCTGGATTCGAACCTACGGCCTATCGCCGCCCAACGTCAAATGCAGGAAAATCATCTGAAGTAGCGTTAAAGATTTATTACAAATGAAACTCCGTGAAGCGTTGTGTGTTCTGTCTGTGAGAAGGACGTCACACGCAACACAAACTGATTTATTCACACCAGTTACTTTGAAGGCACACTATGTAACTTGTTCCTATTTTAAATCTCCTCCTTAATCCAGTCTGAGCTAATCTGACCCTTTACAGGTTGATGACTCCGCCCCATCTGCTGCTTGGATCCAGAATACCACGTTTGTAACTTCTGAGTCTCTGGTCCGGTGCCCTGAAGTCTCACAAAGTCCCGTATCTCAGAGGGTTAGGCTAACCCAGTGTGGCTAGCTGTTATGCTAGCTCCGGAGTGTTTTTAGCTCCTGATTCCTGATTTTTCCCATCTCTCCCTGCTTGAACACTAACATCTTAATCACCATCGTAGAACCCGAGTTTCTTTGTGGACTTTTAGGTTTTGTCCTCCCAGACTAAGAGGAGACAGTCTGGATATGTTGGACTGGTTTCATAGTAAAACCCCAGACTGGAGGATGAAGAAAGTACACACCCATAACTAGAATCAAAATCTCTAATAAAACTCACTTTGCTCTTCATACTGTATGTACCTCAGCAGTTCCCTGTCAGTTGAACTCAATTCGCTCCTCTTACCTCTGAGTCGATGTGGAGAAACATCTTCAGGATCTTCTCCACAAAAAACAGCAGGTAAAATCCTCCAAATATCCCAACTGCTTTGGCTACGTAGTTGTCTTCTTTAGGATCAAAACCCAGAGCCTGTGGAGGAAAAGGACAGGAACCAATACGATGAATAAAAGTTATTTTACGCAGCGGTAAAACCGTGTTGCTGTATGAACTCTAAACTGACCTCTGGTATGAGCTGCAGTACAGCATTGGAGAAGAGCGTCCCGATGGCCAAGCCAATGAAATAGGTCAGCACTTTAGGGAAATAAGGCTTCTTAGTGAAGGGGATCAGCAGGAGACCAAGAAGAGATGCCAGGTTGATGAGAGTGACAGCCAGAAAGCCATAACCCCACACTGTCAGGACAGAGACCAGCAAGTTCTTATTAGAACGCCAACATGGACCCCTCTGAACATCGTTTAGCGTCTGGATCATCTGCCTTGAAATGAGACGTTTGACCAAAACATACAAACCCTTCCCAGATAACGAAAGCTTTTCAAATGCAAGATCAAGTTTAAACTGGGGGTTTTGTTTGAATAGTGACAAATGCAAGAAAAAATAAATTAATTTCATCCATCCATTGTCCATGGTTCATCCATGAACTCGTGAAGATATGAAGTGGATTGGTCTCCTCGATCCTACAATTACTCAGGAGCTAGACACCAAGACACCTGCTGCTTGTAGAAAACCACAACATCTGCAAAAAGCAAAGAGGAGACCCTGAAGTTCCCAAACCAGACCCCCTCTTCTCCATGACTAACATCCATGAAGATCACAAACAGGGTCAGAGGTCAGGAGCAGGAGCACCAGCATTTTCTTCACTTGGCTTGCCCTTAGCCATTGCAACGCTAAGCTAACTCAGGTGTTTATCATCAAACCACTTAGGGGGGGCATCTAATTTAAATGGATCCGTTTGATCTGGCCACATGTGGGAAGGGCTACATTTGATTGTTCAAATACTACAAGCTTTCATGTGATTGACACGATGCATCAGCTGACAAAGAACTGATAGAGCACGTGTGGAAACATTTGAACCAACCATTCATCGCCATTTTAGCCATGTTTTACAATAGGCCTATTGCACATGCTGACATTGCGATGATGATGATTTTTTGGTATATTGTGCAGTCTAAGGCCAGTCTAGAGATGTTCTTCCTCCAGCATGTCCTGGGTCAACCTGGGGGCCTCTTGCAGACATTCCTGAAACAGCTCCCTCCAGGAGGCATCCTGACCCGATGCCTGAACCACCTCAGCTGGGTCTTCTTGATGTGGAGGAGCATCGGTTCTACTCCAAGTCTCCCGGGCTCCGAGCCCCACACCCCATCTCTAAGTCTGAGCTAGGCCACCCTGCAGAGGAAACTCATTTCAGTGGAGGCTGAGAAGTATGATCCTCCAATAGCTGGATCACTCTCTCCCCATATTTGAAAATCAGGATCAGCCACTCCAGTCTGCCACTCTACAGGCGTTGTCCTGGTGATTCATCAGCCACGACTGTCCCACAACACCCAGAGCCTCCAGCATCTCAGGATGAACCTCGTCCACCTCCATCCTCTGCAAGACTATGGAATTCCATCAAATAATCACTGATCAGTAACAAAAAGTTCAGAACAAACTTCAGCATTTCTAATACATAACATTATGAAAAGACTCTTTATGCAAACACGTCCACCGCTGGCTGAACTTTGAGCCGTCACACTGTCCCTCATAACAACCTGAAAACCTTAAAGGGCCCATGACATCGGTTTCCATGTTTTCTGACTTATCTATCATGTTACAACGTTGAGTTCTCACCTTCAACCTGCCAGAAAGAGCAAAAAACGGCGTCCATCTGTCTCCTAGTCCAGCCAGTGAGAAGCTCTTCCAGATTTCAGACCCAGGTTTCAAACCGTTTTTTTCCCTCCAGCCCGCTATGAGGTCATAGTGATCCGGACTTGCTTATATGGTCAATTCTCCGCCCACATGCACGTTCACGACAACTGGAGCGAGGAGAACGCCAGTGCTGCTGCCGCCATTGACATAGACCGTGTAGTGTTTAGTTTCAGTTTCGTTTCTCTTTCACGCGACGACACTGCCCCCTACTGGACACTGCCCCCTACTGGACACTGCCCCCTACTGGGCACTGCCCCCTACTGGGCACTGCCCCCTACTGGGCACTGCCCCCTACTGGACACTGCCCCCTACTGGGCACTGCCCCCTACTGGGCACTGCCCCCTACTGGACACTGCCCCCTACTGCAGCAGAAGTGTCAGGCTGCCAAATAAGGAGAAACCCAGCAGAACCGGAAGGCGGCGCTTTCTTCTGATCTCTGAGTTGCTCCTTAGGAAATAATTACAGCGTATTTTGAGTTATAATGGTGCAACGCTGATCTAGAGGCATCAGAGATTACACCTGTTTAATATAAAGAGATTTAAATATGGAGTCACAGGCACTTTAATGAATGAATTATTTCAAGTAATAATATTGATTTAACCTTAGCAAAGTAGAAATATGTAATAATACTGAAGCTGGATCAAACATTCATAACATTGTAGGAGAAAGTGCATTAATCTCATTAAGACATTCCATAACAGTAGATTAAAGAGTGTCATTTAGAAAGAGACACCAAGGAGTCTTTGAGTTTATTATTACTAAAGAGTCCTGTGGAGTCCTCCGGAAAAATCCATCTGGACACCTGGAGGAATGTTGAGTCAGGTTAAAACATAATAAAAGAGTCATTATAATCCAAGTTATTGGGAAAAAGAGGATTATTGTTTGTGTGATGGTCAAGGGGTCAGAGGTCAGAGGAATAGCATACTTGATAACACTACAACGCCCATCTGTGACATCACTGACAGTGGGTGGAGAGGCTAGAAACAGGAAGTCGTCCTCTGACTGCAATACACACGGCTAGCAGGTTTTAGGCGTTTCCCTGCTTCAACACACCTGACTCAAATGACCGAGTCACCACCGCAACATGTCACGTTCTGAGGAAGCCATTCAAGAGATTCAGGTGTGTTGGAGCAGGAAAACACCTCTGGATCCACATGCTGTAGAGGTTTAGAACACATCAGGGTTAGACCCACTAACTCACAACCAATCAGCAGTAGTCTTCCTGTTTCTAGAGACTCCACTCACCATGAGTGATGTCACCAGTGGGCGTGGTCCTACTGTAGATAAATGACTGATAGAATGACCTAAACATCTCTTTTACCTGGAGGTGTTTTTATTGTAAAAGCCATCATTTTGCAGATTCAGCTGCCGGCCTGTAGTCCAGATCTGGGTTCTGCTAAAATGGTTTGGCCCATTTGATAGAGAGTCAGACGATGATCAGGTGACACTTTAGCCAAAAAGAGGCAGATTTCTGTGGATTACCTGTAACTTTATACCTGTTCTGTAAGTGTGTAATGACAGGTTTATGTCTTTACTGCAAAAAAAAAAAAGAAAGAAATGGGAATAAAACACCTAACATTTCATATCTCAAAGAATAAAATATCAGGTCAAGAAAAAAATCCTTCAATGTTTTGGATGAATGTAACTGCTGACGGCTTCTTTTTCAGCTCCATCCAAGTTTGTTCTACTTCTTATAAACAAGAATCCTTAAAAAACAAAAGTTTCATTTACAGATCTGAGTGTTGTGAGAATTGTTCCTGATTAGAGATCTGGGTTTGTGTGACTTTACCTCTCTAAGCTGAGCCTTTGAGACTTTGCTGCATTAACATTCTCCGACACTAAACCCACCATAACCATGCTAATCAGACGCTGGAGACGGAGAACTAGAACTCCTGCCTGGCAGACTCAGCTCAGGACAGAACGTCCCTCTGACCCTCCTCACAGATTAAAGATCAAATAACTGAGATATGATAGTGTTGATGAGTCATCAGCATTAACACTCATAGAAATGTCTCACATGACACTTTTAAAGCTTTTTAACTTCATGGCCAAACATAAAAGGTTTGTTTCTGACCTACTTGGGATGAGATCAACTAAAGGCCCATTGCTGTTTGTTTGGAGAGGAGGAATTCTGCTGAAGCCAGTGGAGGAAACAGCATGACCACGGGGTCACAGTGAGCGCTGACCGATCAGCTGCACAGCGATGGAGTCACAGCTTCACCACAGGAACAGGAAGGTCTAGTTCTAACTCTCAATGTGCCACCAGCTGTTTTATTATGTACCTAATCAATGTTGTTGTAATAAATTCTGCAATTCCTTCCCTTCACTTAAATGGTTTCATCATTCTTTTGGAGATTTTCTCTGGTAGTCTTTCTCCACTGCCTCACCAAACTCCTCCCATGCCAAAGATTTCTGAAGACCACCTTCATCTGCCAGGTGTTCCCAGCAGACCCTCACTATACGTTTGGGTCTACCAGGTCTACTTGGCATCTCCCTCTGCTTTGATCAATTCATTTCTGGGGTAGAAGTTGTTGAGATAGTCAAACATCTTTGTGGCAGCAGTGCCCCAAGTGTGGATGAGATCCATCCTGGTACCTCAAGGCTATAAGGATCTGGTCTCTGCTTTTTGAAGATGACGTGGTCCTCCTAGCTTCATCGGGCTCTGACCGTCAGCTCTAGCTGGTGGAGTTTGAAGCAGCTGTGATGAGGCCATGGTTGTCGACTGGAAAAGGGTGGCTTCCAACTCCGGGTCGGGAGAGAGGTCCTGCCTCAAGTGGAGGAGTTTAAGTATCTCTGGGTCTTGTTCACTAGTGAGAGAAGGAGGGAGATCGACAGGCGGACTGGGGCAGTGATGGACGCTGAACCGGTCAAAAGGCTCTCTGTTTACTGGTGGATTGACGTCCTCGCCTGGTCATGAGCTTTGGGTAATGACTGAAGGAATGGGATGATGGATACAAGCAGCTGAAATGAGTTTCCTCCTCAGGGTGGCCGGGCTCAGCCTTAGGCTACGTTCTAAAACACTTTCATTTGTGGTCCTAAATCATATTTGATGTTTGTCAAAGCGACGTCATTCTGAATGGTTGATTTTGACATCAACATGTGACCAACGGGACAAATCTCCACCGAAGGAGGCAAGAAGCATCAAGGTCACACGTAAAGACTGGACGGAACGAGTTCCTCTTCATCACCGGGTCACTCACTGTGTCAGTTCTGATTAAACAACAACTTTAGAAGAACTGGCAAACATGCTAATGTGTAGCATCATATTTACTCCCATAAATACAGCACGCAGTGTGCAACGCCAGAATGCCCTCCTGCACATGTGAGTTGTTTCAGAACCGTAGACCATTCACACAAAAGTCTGACAGCTAGTGGTGCAACGGATCAAGACACTCACAGATTGATCACATCACGGATTTGAGTCACGGATCGGATCAGCAGAAAGAAAAATAAAAGACAAATAACTTTGCTCTCCGTTTATTTTGTAAAACACTGTGCAACATTTTTCTGCTCAATGCTCATGTCAATCCAATGCCTAAATAAAAATGTTAATCATATAAAAGCAAATGAATGGGGTAGATAGACTTATGTGCTCCTCTCAGGGGTCACAGGCCTGGTTTCTGTCAGACTACCCGCTCACTGTGGTCTGTGCTGCAGCAGGTGGTGGTGGTGGTGGTGGGGGGGGGGGGGGGG